>OY748287.1:4009974-4186367 GCA_963556515.1 Nudaria mundana | reverse complement strand
ATAAAAAAAAAAAAAAAAGTTTAGATGAGAATTATATTCTACCTTCGTACTATAGATGTCATGAACCATTCAAATGTAGTACGAAGAAATGAATTTATACATAATATGTTTTATGTTTTGGACTTATATTTTTTTCGAATAAATAAAAAACCGGCAAGTGCGAGTCGGACTCGCGTAAGTATTAAAATATTTTACATATTTATTTTATATGGAATGTTTGTATGGATTGCATATATAATCTGTTATTTGTAGGTATATGTATGTATATGTAGGTGTATGAGTAGGTATATATTTATGTAAGTATTTACTGTAATATACAGTTCCACCTATGCACACTTCAAACTTTTTCTACCAAGCATTTCCTTCCCCTGGCCCACTGGAAGAAATTTCTTTTGAAATAAGTGGTGCGATTGTACTATACCTCTATCCTTACTATTATTCTTCTCGCTTTGTTACCTTCTTGTGTGTACATAAATAAATAAATAAATAAAAAATAATTAAATTCCGAGAACCACTCTAACCATTGCGCGAACTCGCGAACAGATAGACGCGGTGAAAGAATTTGTTTTATAATATGTAGTTTTTTTTATTTTTTTTATTCCGTGGCCCAAGGCCACAGCCGCTCTAACGTCCGTTGCTGGGCGTCTCTGGTTACAAGCAGAACGTATTTCCAGTGGCGCCCGGCGGACTTTGACCACCTCTGTACTTTGACCACCTCTGATATAATATGTAGTGACATAGATTTTACACAAATGTAGCGGCGCAGCGCACATCAGCCAGTATTTTGTTGTATCGAAAATAATCCTACTAATATTAGAAACGCGAAAGTTTTTGAGTATGTATGTATGTATGGATGGATGGATGTTTGTTACTCTTTCACGTAAAAACTACTAAATGGATTTTAATGAAACTTTACAATAATATAGCTTATACATCAGAATAACACATAGGCTACAATTTATAAAGATATTGTGTGAATTGTTCCAAATATGACGCGGCGCGACGGGAACGGGAAAAAATCCAAATTACCACGCGGACGAAGTCGCGGGCGACCACTAGTTACCTATAATTATAATATGTACCTCCCTCCGTCACGAGGAATTACACGAATCATTTGTGTCCAACTGAAAATGCTTTGGAACAAAGTTCCTTATACAATAAACATAAAACAAATAGACTGTAAGCATGTAAGCCTGTAACGCTGTTTTATAAAAGTTCTATCTTCGAGTTTAATTAACCGAATTAAATTGTTTTACATGTAGATACATCACGGCTTATCAAAAGGTTGTACAAATTTTCAAGCTATCATGTAGAGATATTGATAAAGAGAGATAATAATTACACGTATACCTCCAAGGGTTAGGCAGAGGTTTTTACAATCACAGGAAATGATTTTCTAACGAGATCGCGAAGAAAAACAATCGTAGTTAGGTACTCATATCCGCCCAAGACCATCGAACTCCATGATCGGGGTCTGAGGACGGCACGGCGGGATAGTCGTAGTAGTAGCACGCAACCAGATTCACTCACCGACAGGCGGGATAAAACCCTACCCCAACGACGCTGGATTCTCATCCCGACCAAACCCCCGAAGATGCCATACAGCTGGTCAAAGTCCGCCGGGCGCCACTGGAAATACCTTCTGCGTGCGTACCAACTGGTGCGGCAACGGACGTGGGAGCGGTCGCGGCCTCGGGTCGCGGAATTAAAAAAAATAGATACTCATATCTCCAAAACCGTTAACTTTTGGCCATATATTGGGGAAGTTTAATTTGCTGTATTTGCCCTCCCCTACATACTCTCCTGTGTGGAATGTATCGAATTACCCGTAACTCTGTATAGGTATGGTAATCTCTACTCTGCACGCACGGTATGTCCAAAGTTAGGTAGGTACCTACTTTACGAATTTCCTTGCGGTTTTCAGCCCAACTTTCAACAACATACAGCTTTTCTAAGCAGATATGGCAGAGGGCTATAGACAGTTATTAAAATACTTAATACTATATATCACTCTACGGTTGTCAATTTAATTTGTAGATCATATTTATTACAGTGAGGGTGTTTCAACCCTTCCACTCTTTGTATAATTTCACACGGTATTCCGTCTCAAGTTTTCATTTCGTCCATTAAGTAATTATCAAATTGTAAGTGTTTGTTACCATCAATTTAATATCATGGAAACACGTCATTAGGTATAATATGATGTTATATGAATCAATGTAAGATACAGATTATAAATTGGAAACAGAATACCGTATTAGGTATAATATGGTGTGATATGAAATCTATATATTTAATACGACAATTTGTCTGTCTGTCTGTCCGTCCGTCGCGTTTTTCAATTATAATTAATAATACATACATTTGCATGAAATATTAAAATATTCGTAGAAGTTTAGGGAAGGTTTATAAGTTTTTTTTTTTTATATTTGAGGCGATACAAAGTTCGCTGGGATAACTAGTTACTTTTAAGCGGAAATGTCCGTCTCGTCTATGCAAGGGCGGTAAAATAAAAGTAGCTGGAGTACTTCTTATAACATCAGCTATTTGCCCGTAAAATCGACCCAGTCGTTTCAGAGATTAACCGGGACGTGACAAAGTTTTCCCATATAAGTACGTCATGCATTAGTGAAAAACAGTTAATTTGGTATTACAAACAAACACTTCAATTGTATTTATTTGTGTAGCGATTATTAAATTAATTTTCATTTAATCAATTTAAATTCACCCTTACAGGATATAGATCTGTCAAAGTAAATTGTTGTACAGTGCCTCAGTTACAGTGCAATAGAGACCCGCATGTGAACTAATGAGCTGTAGCTTAATTGAAATATCCTGATAACTTGAAGGGTCAAGTAATGAACGTTCGTTATAGGACAAACAAATCAAGCGGAGTGTCGAAGAGTGTCTTATTCTGCGGACAATTTAGTAAGTGGCAATATATAGACTTATAATATGACCTCTAGCTATCCCTTTGAGTAAAAAGACGTAGCGTAACTCTATGTACATAATCGTATTCACCTAAAAACTTGTGAACGTGCAAAATTGTGGTGCAACCGATTTCAAATCAAATCAAATACTCTTTAGACGAACACATATCACGCCTATATCCCCAAATATATAATAAAATTGCCAATATACTAATACTCTTTATTGTACACAAAAACAAAAGAAAAACAAATAGTTCTGTGTTTGTATGAAGCATTCGCTCTGTTCCGTGTATTTACTTAATATAACTGAAGTTGCAACTGAATATTACGGGATACGTAACCGCATAAGTGAATTCGCCTCGATTCCTAACTGAATTCCAACTTGTGATGTGCGCGAACAATAATGTTATTATTTCCGATGTTCTGCGTTTTGATATGTTTGTTTTCGTTTAAATAGTATTAGTGTTGCTAGTCTTGATTTAATTCGATCAACAATAATACAAACTCTCCTCACGATAACTGTTTTGTGACTAGAGCCGGTCTAATAATGTTGTGACTAAAATTTCACCAATTAAAACCTTTCCTTGCCTGCCTGCATCAATCAACATGGCGATACCGAAGTTCTGTAGATAGACCAGTCGGGTTTTTGGGGCACTGCCCGTTACAACTGCCGTAGATATTCGTATGACAGACCAAAAACATCTTTTTATTGCTAAGAATTCAATAATCTGTCACAGGGCGTAATAATAATCCTGTCAACCCCTCCAGGGATACAGACACGATTTGTGCTGCGTTTAATAGTCTCTGATTTGAAAGCTTTAGAAATGGTTATAATATTAAGTTTATTAAAAAAGCTTCGTGAAGACGCAATATACCTACAAAAGAAAAGCACTGACCGTCGTCAACGTCTGCCACCGCTGAGCCTCTGAGCCATGCACTGAGGATATTATGTTACAAAAGTGCAAAAATGATCCTACTTACATTAAGTAGGTATCTCTAATGTTAAAAAGAGGTAAAGTTTGTGAGTTTACGTGACCCGATTTTAAAACTTCTTATAGTAATTATAGTTAGGTAGCGGTAATTTAGTATAATCAGTTAGTAAATTAAAAATGTGATAAATTACTGGTCGTCACAAGAACGAGAGGTCTGAGCCACTGGGGTTCCATCGGGAATATTAAGATAAGATAAGATAAGATAAACTTTATTTGCTTAAACATGAGTGTGCCCACATAAGTATACAAGATGGAAGGTATTTAAATAAATAGATCTGTCAGGGAACAGTAATTAAGTATCGTGTCAAATAATTACACAAATAACAGTAGCCGTAAAATAGCCGCAATCTAAAACAGCTACATTCTTGACACTAATTCTTTTATCTTTACCTCAGCATAATTTTACAACTGCAGTTAAATGTGTAATCGGTAGTCTGCCGTTAGCATGAACTTAGTAGATAGTTCAGTTAACTTTCGAGTATTATCGTGTGGGGTTGTAGAAACCTCTCGTGAGTCGGATCCTAACTTTGTTGTACGAAAGTTACGAACAATAGAAGGAGAGTGTAGTCACGGATATCCTTGGTAATCGCCGATTTGTAGAGTATAGAGAAGTTGACTAAACTTAAGTGGATAGTCCAACGACTTCTTGTAGGTATAACAGGTTCTAATTTATTGGATAAGACATTTCCTGAATATATACAAGGAACCGGAAAATTTAATTAAAAAAACCTAAATAAACTACTAACTATACTATCTAAAACTAAAATAAATATGTAAATCAGGGAGACTTAGGCAGAGTGCCCATAACACAGGCAGCATTCCCGCGCTGAATTGCCAATGAGAGTCTTTGCGCTAGAAAGCTGCCTGCGCGGGGATCACCAGTCTCGATGATTTCGCCAATGTCAATGTAATGCTTGATTAGTTATTAACTATATACAACACACAACACAGAAGAACTAGTTATTCCTAACTAGCTACAGGTGCAGGACAAGAAACGTATGTGAGTGTCTGGGAACCCGATTTTTGCAGGGCGCCAGAGGTAACCTAAAAGGCGCTCAGCAAAAATCGAACTCTCATGGTGAACGTCAAAACTTTCTCGACGCGGTCCTATTGTTGAAAATACGTTGAAATATGATATTCACTATACAGCAATGAACCTAAATCAATTACGAAGTTTGTTGTTGAACTTTGCTTAAGTATTGTTTTAGTATAATTTACACAAATAGGCACTTTTAGATCAGCTGGAAGGGATAACGAGAACGCGGTCTCTAAATATCTCTGGTTGCTATATACTAGGTATTCTGTAAATGAATTTCAAGAACTGAGAACTATAATAATTTAATAGAAATCTGGTCTCTGTACATTTAAACAAAAAAATTTTTCGTCTTTTCCAGTTTCGAAAAATGGAGGCAATTTTTAGGGTTCCGTATCCAAAGGGTAAAACTGGTACCCTATTACTGAGACTTCGTTGTCCGTCCGTCCGTCTGCCCGTCTGTCTTGGGCTGATTCTCATGAACCGTATTTATGTATATATTTGGAAAAATGAAATTTTCACAGATGATGTATTTCTGTTGCCTCTATAACAACAAATACTTACTAAAAAACAGAATATAATAATTTTACAATATGAATCACAAAAACTATAGTCTCGGGCTGGACTCGAACCAGCGACTGATCCCTTCCCAAGAGGAACGTTCTACCGACTGACCAAGACACCACTAGCCTAAGACATCTAATTTTGCGATCACATTGTATTAATATCGCGACTTACGGTGTCGCCAGAGCGCCATCTACTGGTAGTTGAGGAACTAACTACTATGGTAAGCTGTGCGTAATGTTGCAATTACGTTTAGACAGAGCGGCTCTGATGCCAATCAATTAATATATTTTATTAGCAGTAGGTATGCTAACTTTTTCTTATTTAATTTTCAGTATGAATCACAAAAATTATATCTATCTATAGAAATGGGGAATTAAATTTTTGTCCCCCCTTAGCTCTCGAGAACTGCTTATGCTCTAATGATGGTTGACCCCTCGATCTGGAGGCAAGCCAAAAAAATTGACTTAGCCCTAAGGAGTCAAATGTTATAGGCCAAAACATGGCCCAAACCTATGGCGTGGTGCGGCGCGAAGCACCGCGCAAGACACCGTACTAGTATAATACGAGTACGAAATACAAACAGTCCGGTATCTATTAGGAACTGTTAAAACAAGTATGAATATGATTTGCTTCTTTTAATAAATTCTTTTTATTCTTTGTATAAAATACACCAATTTTTCTATAAGTGTTAGCTTTAGGTTCGGGTAAAATAAGAAAAACATGTTCACATTATGACTGACAAAACGTCACATAGGTAGTGTGCGACAGAGATAACGCTCTACGAAGCCGAAATTCGCCGATTGTCTCTTTCCAAAGCTCGATGTGCAATATTTATCGCCAGGTACTGTAACTCTTACAAGTTAAACTATTAGGCCAAATTACCTCAATTTCAGCCGTCGGTGATACCACCTAAGACCCTCCAACTTCAAGACTAGTACTTAAAGCCCACCTGCGAATACAGGTAATGTAATCAAATTCACAACCTTTCTGAACCCGAACAATAATCAAATACACTGTTCATTTTTAATAAAAAAAAAACGAATCTCGTGAATCATTTCACGATATCTATAATAGGGGTGCAAGTTATACTATACCCTCGTTTTTATATCGCTTTTTTCGCAGTTTCATCGACGTGCCTTGCAGCTGATGGGTTTTTTTTTCAGCATTCCTCAGAGCTACTTTAGAGATAAAAACAATATAATACGACTTGATTGAGGCTAAGTATTTTCTATGAGCGGAAGAGTCAGCGTTTAAAAATAGATAGGTACCGGTGGAACTGTTTTTGTGGATATTAAATCCCTAATTACAAACCTTATAGGTGGTAAATCCCTATAAGGGTTTTAGCCACATTCTAAGTCCCAGTAGTTACGACTTTATAATTGACTGCCTCGGTGGCGCAGCGGTATGAGTGTGCGACTGCCGCATGCCGTCCCTGAGGGCCCAGGTTCAATTCCAGGTCGAATCAAATTATTTTGTGTGATCCACAAATGTTTGTTTCAGAGTATGGTTGTTTTCTATGTATAATATGTTTGTATTTAGAAATAAATAAGTATATATCAGTCGTCTAGATCCCATAACACAAGCTTATATTAGCTTAATTTGGGTTAGATGACATTGTGTGAGAAATAGTGAGAATGTAAAAAAAAATCCTATCCCTAACTTTGAATGTTTTACTTTAATTCAAAGGTCTAAACTGTGTCAACTGTTTTAGACCTTAATCAGCGTATTTAAGCAAAAGAGCTTTTAACAATGGCGGACGTTTATCGCAGACGACCACAAGCTCATCCCGTGTCACACACAGATGTTAGGTCATATCAGACAGGAGAGAACATGCAGGCTTTAAATTAAGCTGATAAATAATCACTTCACTAAGTATAACTACATATTATAAAACAAAGTCACTTTCGTCCGTATATATGCTTAGATCTTTAAAACTACACAACGGATTATGATGCGGTTTTCATTAATGGATGGTGTGGTTTTCGAGGAAGATTTTTGTGTGAAGATTGTTGTGAATTTGTCAAGCGGGCATCAAGGGCATCCGCTAGATTAATAATAAAATACTTCTTAGCCGATACCACCAGCATTGCCCCATGGATTGCTTAGAGGTATATGACGATAACTAGTTTTCCTTTTTTCCGATTTTAATAAAACAAAGCCTAATCTGCTCTGATCTGCTTATTTGTGAAAACGGCAAGAATATCTATTTAGTATCTGCGGAGATTATGGTGCATACAGACAGACAAAAATACCTTTATGTGTTCAATGTATATTCGTCTTTTTAAATCGCCCACACTTAGTTTTTGTTAATTTTATACAGACACACTATTTTGTAATTACTCTTTTAATAATCACCTCTGCCTAACCCTTCCAGGATATTGGCGTGATGTATGTCTGTCTGTTTTTGTTATCGTATATAGATTTTCATAGGACTAGCTTTGAGATGAGTTTTTACTCCCCAAAAATGCTTTTTTGGCGTTTGGTAGAGATTCAGAAAATTCTAAATTCTAAACTTATTTATATTGTGGCGTTCGCAACGGAACTTCTCAAAGCGAAATGATGCCCGGTTTTTAACAAATTTTTGTTGCTGATGCATTCTTATTGATCGTAGTGTGTTAAATTGCTTTGTTCGAAAACGATTCTATGAAAATTATACGAAGATAATGTAAGCTTTTGTGTGGCACTCAATTGAATTAATTATATTCAAATTTAAAAACGTCTGATTCATTATTCCAGAGTCAAAATAATGTTGTTTCTGGCTGGAAATCGTGGCGAAAACTTTTCAAAGTCGTAAGTACTTTTTTTAATTTAAAGTACGGTTTTGAATCGCGATAATTTATTTATTAACTTTTACATCGGTATTATTTAAGAGCTCCAGAAAATTTGCAGATGTTTTAAGCAATTAATGACGTTTTCTGCCAAAGTGCTATGGAAGGGGCATTATGCTTGGAGTGTCTATGTCAGATTTTATTTGTAACGAGGTTTTTCGTCAGAGACTTTGCGGACACCGACATTAGCAAGTTGAAGTGGTACCTAGTAATCCGTTCAAATCTGTTACAGAACCGACGGGATCGACATTATTCTTGAGTAGAGACCACGAAGCGGCCATTTAGAAGACGTCCGGAGATAGAGCGCCGATAAAGCTCAGCATATCAGCCACTTCACTCAAGCTATTATTCAACCAATAACATTGCAGTCACATAACCAAAAAGTCGCTAATGGGCCTATCAACATCTCCATAACCCAAATCAACCCTGCACGCGATGCACCTGTTGACAAACGGACTCGGCAATAGATGTGGTAAAAAATAGGGTTTTTTTAAGTCCTGAGGATTTCTTTTAAGAGAATATTAAGGTTTTCTAGCGATAAGGTAGGCACTGAGTGCTCGAACAGACTGATTCGAGGGCGCGGGCGCGGTCACGAAATCTCAAACATACCTACGGCATTGTGAGATATACCTAAGTCACGGTTGAAATAACGATACCATAAAGTCAATACTAGATGTTTTGGACTGATAGGAGAGCGTAATATGACGTGTCATCGAAAAGGCACATGTCTAAGAGTGTGCTGCAGTGACTTTATGATGATGATGTGGAATGAACGAACGAATTAATGAATTATTCAGTTTGTGTACTGTATTGTCTACGAATTACCCAATGTTATTTACCTACACAATTCAACCAAAAACGTGCTCCAATCTGTTTGCTTCATTATTTATGTTGATTTATCATTTCCGAGATGAAAATGGAGATAAATTTTACTCCATTTTATGTTGTAAAGCCTCCATTTAAACCGCAATTAAGTAGGACAGACTGATAAACTTGATTTTAAACTCGCTTCGTTTGTTGAAAGTAAAAATGTTTCCACAAATAAATGTGAAAGCTCTTTAAGATACTTTTTTAAGAACTTTCGCATTTTGTACTTAATTTAAGTATTAATTCTATTTATTTATTATATTTACTTAATTTTATTTGTATTGTAGTATATAAATTACCTATATACTACGGAGTACGGACCTGTCTTCAGTCAGTCTGTGACCACGGCTCTTGCAACAGAGCCGAAACTTTGGATATCATAAGGTATTTAAGAGTATATATTATGTAATAAATACTGCCTAAAGTTTGGTCGTTACATTCTTTATTTTCTTCCAAAAGATCCTTTTCCTGGTGATAACGAATACAACAAAAAAAGGGTTAGCGAAATCTGTCCAGATGGTCCTGGGTTAGATACGAGTGTGGATTGAAAAGTAATCGGCCTAACCAAAAAAAACAATCATAATAAATGAAATATATTTTTATTTTTCAACGTAATCACCATCAAGTTCAATGCACTTTTGCCATCTTCCCTTCCAAGCATTTAGCCCGTTGCAAAAAAATGATTCTTCCTTAGAGTCAAAATATGCGTCTACTGCTGCTTTGATCTCATCATTTGTCAAAAATCTTTGACCTCCCAAGTGCTTTTTAGGTTAGGGAACAGAAAAAAGTCTGACGGTGCCAGATCAGGTGAATAAGGTGGATGCGGTAACAGTTCAAAGCCACAGTTGTGAATTACTGCCATTGATTGGACAGACATGTGAACACGCGCGTTATCTTGATGAAACAGGACTTTTCTTCTGATCATTCCTGGACGTTTTTCTTTTATTTCCTCTCGTAAACGACGTAGTAAGGTGCAGTAATAATCAGAGTTTATAGTCTGACCCCTTTCAAGATAATCAATCATAATCACACCCTTCGAGTCCCAGAATACTGAAGCCATCACCTTACTTGCCGACAAAATCGACTTAGCCTTTTTGGAGGGTGGTGAACCAGGTCTTTTCCACTGTTTTGATTGTTGTTTTGTTTCCGGTGTACAGTAATGAACCTATGTTTCGTCCATAGTAACAAAACGATTCAAAAAATCACATTCATCAGCTTCAAATAACTCCGAACAGTCGCGTGCAATAGTCAATCGCATCCTTTTTTGCTCACCTGAAAGCAGTCGCGGAACCCACCTCGCAGACACCTTGTGGAACCCCAACACGTTGACTTTTATGTTTTGAGTACGTTCATAAGAGATGCCAATAATCTCGGCTATCTCTCTCATTTTCAATCTGCGGTCTCCCATAATTAAGTCGAGTATTTTTTTAACATTTTCGTCAGTAGTGGACGTCGAAGGCCTTCCAGGGCGGGGTTCGTCTTTCACACTCTCTCTACCACGCTTGAATTCTGCTATCCATTTTTTGACGGATGAATATGAAAGAACGCAATCCCCTAATGTACTGACCATATCATCATGGATGGCTTTTGATGACAGCCCCTTCTTATGGAGGTACTTAATGACGGCACGCTGCTCGATTTGCTCCATTTGCGGAAATAATGTCAGATTGCTTTGTGAATAAATTTATAAAATTAAAACTAATTATCGCACACGTTTCAAACTTCACACCATTAACAGGTCTGAACTAAACTAAATAATGTGGGTAGATTTGATTTTTAGAACTAAATGGATCAGTGTTAGGCCGACTACTTTTCAATCCACCCACGTAACTCTGTTGGTTTAGAAGTTCTACAGGCTATTACTGGTGACTACGGAACCCTATTCTATGCGTGGCCCGACACGCATTTGGCTGTTTTTTTTTATATATGTATTTAAAGAAGATAATCGCGTAAATCACCCGTTGTCTTAAGTTTATAAGGAGTCGTGCTTAATACCGTATACATTTTCCAAGCAATACCTGCATATCGTATTATGTTTTAACTACGTTAAGTAGGTAGAGTTCCCACGCTTCGTGAGATGTTATCGTCCACCCACATTTTATAGTGGAATTAATTAATTCATATCCTGGGACTAAGAATGCAAATGAGGGTCCCCGCGGGGTCCGTTCATTGATTAAATTAATTGGTGACGATATATCACGATTGTTTTATAAGCTTTTCAACCGACTTCCAAAAAAGGAGGAGGTCCTCAATTCGTCTGTTTATTTTATGTTGATTACCTTTGGACTGGGCGAACCGATTTTAATTTTTTTTTTATTGAAATCTACTACTGAAGAATACAGTATATTCATCACATCACTTTCACAAATATATATACATTACTTTAATAAGTAGGTATTTACAATTTCTTTTAATATGAATTTACACTCATTGACCGAGCGAGCGAAGCGTCTCAGTTTTAACTCGAGGACTGGCCGATTTGGCGTTGTTGGTATGTGTGTCAGTTCCGGTCTACAAGCCGCATTTTTCAGCCGATTTTCATGAAATTTGGCACAAGTGTTCTTTGTTGCAAGGCGCAACTTTTGTCGAATAGTGAGGAAAATGGGGGAGAAATGGGAGAAAATTCGAAAATAACACGAAGTCTACTGTTCACAGAACCAACAGTTTATTTACAATAAGAATTACAATATACATAATAAAAGATGAAAATACTATTTATACTTACTAAAAACTATACTATACACAAGACCAGAAGGCTGGTTACTTTTTAGTTCAAAGAATAAGCATTGCCATACAATGTGGCAATGCTGCCAGCCTTCTGCGAACATTGCCAGTCGGCGACGAGGCGGAGGAGTTCTTTGACGCCTGTATATACTGTAGATTTTAATGTTTATAGTATAGTCTACTACTTAAATTATTTGGTCCCAATTCGGTAATTTCAAGTCGGTTGTTAACTTTTGAAGTGTATTCTTTTTTTACACATGTAAGTACGAGGTACGTACATAAATATAGATAATCTCGCTGTTAGGCACATGTGTAGTATCCAATATATTTTTGTATTTTAAAGCAATGAGTTTGCTTAAACTATTCTTAACTAACCTTAATAGCGCGATCTAGAAATTATGAATATGATATGAAGCAAAAATTCGATGTTGTCGGTATTGGTCATCGTAGCTCAGTGGTCTGAGCACTCCCCCTGTTAGGGAAAGTCCGTGGGTTGGAGTCCTGCCGATGACATCAGTTTTTGTGATCTATTTATAATTTATTTCTTAATATTTTACCAATAGTTTTGTTAGTCATTATTACCGTTACTGGGAGCTAATAATACAATTACATTCCAACCATTATGTAAAAAAACTACCAAAACAAAATTCCACCAGTACCTACTGATGTTACAATACTAGGTATCACAGCAATCCGATCATTATCTCAGCAGACTTCATATATTTTATCACACACACACATATCACACCTATATCACCACCCACCCACACTTTGCTAGGATTTTTTGTCCCACGTAATAAGGGGCAAGCATATTGCCGTCACCGGGCACATTTATATTGGGTTATGTCCAAAATGGCCGAATGTATTTAATAAAAAGTAGCAGCTACTTATATTGTAATTTTGAAAAAAATTTAAACCCGTTGCCTTGCGATGACATGTTGATGAAAGGCAACAAAATCTTAGGTGCCAGCCGCTATGGCACAACCAATTAAAGTCCTGGGTGTCTCGGACTATATTTTATACTAACATTTAATAACCTAGTTTCGCCGAAGAGGCTGTCTGTCGCCTACATGACAACTCTTCGGTAGAGGTCACATTTGCAATTGGTACACCTGCCGATCGACGGACGAGGTTTCCTAACAAAACTGCTGGGAAAATCTGATTACAGTCATGATTCGTATCCAATGTTAATTTTACATAACAATCGAGACAAAAATAAATTAAATGACAAATAAATTCCACGCACAATGACTTAATTTTTTTTAAACGCCGTCTTGTTTATCTTCAAACGTTCTTTGAATATCGAAGTCCATTACCTAATCTGTGGTACAGGAAATAAAAACATATAAAGATGCATGTATTATGACTGCTTCGGTGGCATGGTCGGTAGTGCATCGGCTTTCGATTCCGGAGTCATGGGTTCGATTCCCGGGTCGAATCAAATATTTGTGTGATCCACAAATGTTTATTTCGGAGTTTGGGTGTTTTCTATGTATGTATTTAGAAATATATACTTAAGTATGTTTATCAGTTTTCTAGATCCCATAGCACAAGCTTATACTAGTAGCTTAGTTTGGGCTAGATGACGTTGTGTGAGAATGTTCAACAATATTTATTTATTTAATATATATATACCGAGCCTTTTTCCTCAGTTGGGGTCGGCTTTCCAGTCTAACTGCGATTCGGCTGAACTTCGATATTTTCCGTTCTCCACAACCCATGGGCGATATCGAAGTTCTGTAGTTAGACCGGTCGGAATTTTGATTAAAGGCTCCAACTAGGAGGTGAAACCGGTCTGTGAAAATAAAATTAAAACAGTGGAAAAGTATTTATGTGTTTTTGTGCAATATGTGTAGCAGATTCCATCAAGCGCCGTCAATCGACAGTATAAATAGTCCGAAACAAACATTAATGGATCACACAAATATTTAATTCGACCCAGGAATCCCAGAAATCGAAAAGAAAACACTAAAAACGTATTTTAATTCATTCTTGTACCTACACGCTTTTTCTGAATATACTGAACGGATGTTTTTGCATAAAACTAGTAGATTAGCTTTGCTCAGAACAACATAGACTTTGAACCAGTGACTGATCCCATTCCAGGAGGAGCGTTCTACCAAATGACCAAGACACCAAGACACAGTTGGTAGAGTTGGTTCGAGTCCAGCCTAAGACTATAGTTTTTGTGATTCATATTGTAAAATTATATAAGAAAAAGTTAGCATACTTGATTGCTTATAAAATATAATAACTTAGGCTTTGTTTCATCAAAATCGAACGGCAGAAACAAAACGGTGGCGCTGCGGACATCAGGTGTAGGTATATAGGATATTTTATGCATTTTTTGTGCCTATATTCATGCCATAATAAAACGTTAAAAAATTAACGACAATATTGCCGTGTGTTGGAGATCCGAAGTATGATAGACATTAAACGACTTGAAACATGTCCTGTTAACCTCAACATGACATTGTCAAGGTTATATCGATTAATTAACTCAACCAATACAGTTGCACACCATTACAGTCAAGTAACTAGCTCTGACTAAACTCCCAAGACAACAGTCCAAGACCTCAAAAATGCAATCCATACCCTTAAGTTTCAATCCGGCCTAAAATACTTTCGGTTTAACGAATTAAGTAAGTACCTATAGGTATTATTTTTAAAAAAAAAACTTTAACACACTAATTGCTTTAAAAAAAATATCCATTAATAAACCCGTTCTCGTTCAGTCGGTGTATAAACAGTCTAAGTAAAATGGGTCCCAAATGAGGTTGCCCCGTTTGTGGTGAATAGCGAACTCAATGAATGGCCTCGCTGAAAGGGCTCCTGTGACAACTTCGGACTGTATCCTAGATCTATGTACCCAGGTGACACATATTTCATCATAACTGATTTCATTTTTTTTTTTTTTTTTATATATTTAGGTCGACAAATTGACGCCACCCGCCTGATGGTAAGCTGAGGCGACGTCTGGCAATTGAGGGCGACTCTCACAGTACACAGGAATACTATAGAGAGTGGCCCTCAACTTGACGACCCAGTAATGTGCCTCTTCACGCTTCGCTTAAAGAGCCCAGGGTTATATGTTGGAGGAAACACGTGCGCAGGCAGGGCGTTCCAAGCCACCATCGTTCGGCAGAGAAACGATCGTTTAAAACGCTCGGTTCTCGCGAAGACGGTTTCCACGGTATGAGGGTGACATCTCTGGCCGGCACGCGTTGTTCGGGATCGGAAGGGAGAGGGTGGGATCAGGTTGAAGAGCTCTTCAGAACACTCACCGTGGTAAATACGGTAGAACGCGGCCAAGGAAGCAATTGTTCGGCGCAGGGCTAGCGGCTCAAGGCTTCCCGTTACCTCCGGACAGTCTATAATGCGAACAGCGCGTCGCTGCATAGCGTCGAGTGCGTCCAGCAAATACTTCGCGGAGCCGTCCCAGAGGTGAGAGCAGTATTCAACGCAGGGTCTAATCTGCGTTTTGTACAGCAGACACCTCTGGTGCGGTGTAAAGAATCGCTTTACCTTGTTCAGTATTCCTAGTTTCCGCGAAGCTAGCCCAATACATCTCTCAATGTATTTTGTGTTATTGAGCTCTCGACGAACGTCTATGCCAAGGATGTCTAGATTGTCCTTCATTGGTCAATATTGCATTCTGAAGAGTGGGTAGGGGAAGGAAAGGGGATTTTTTCGCTGTAAATGCACACGCCTGTGTTTATCTCATTAATCTATATATGTATCTGTGTTATATCATTAATATTATGAACAGTATTTTTAATTCGACTACGATTGGGTGCAAAGGGGGTCTACCAACATCTTTAGGGCCCCAGCGACCTCACCTGCTAGTGGCGCACCTGCTGATAAACGGACGAGGCTCGTTAATTTACGGTACCTATGGAGTGGCTTCGGCCCCTACGTGGGTACCAGGTGGTACAACAGTGTTGGTCCGGGGGGGTACCACCGTGCAGCTGTGCTAAAGCCCCCCAAGTAACCCAGGCTGGGTTGCATTAGGGGTTCAGCAGCTGCACCGCCGGGCCCGGGGCGATGTATGGTGCAGCAGGCATGGGACCAGTGGGGGCGAAACGGAGTCTAGTGTGGGTGGTGTGGGTCGATTCGCCGGCCAGGGAGACCCTTAGCAACGGCGTTGCCGCAGCCGCCCGCAACACAGTCATGGGGTCCGCCTGGGGCCAACCACCCCAGGAGGCTGCCCCACATGTTGCGCATAATCCTGATGTGGGATCGCCGCTCCGGGTGGTAACCGGTGTGGGGTAGCGGCGGCCTTGCATCAGGGGGGTTTGGGAGCCCTTCCGTCCGGCGAGTCGGCTCCGACCTAACCACACGGTTCTAGACAAAGCTAGCCCCTGCGCTTTGTCACTTACTGCTGCACCAAATGTCGCCCTGTCTTCACGCTTCTTCTTCAAAATCTACAATGGCAGTGCAACAAAAAAGAAATAAACGTTACACAGCGGCCCTAGGAAACCCCACAACTTCACATTTCGAGGTGGAGTTCACTAACGTCCGTGGACTCCATGCGAACCTCGATACCGTCCACCACCACCTTGAGACGGCACGGCCCGCTGTGATGTTACTCACGGAGACACAAATACGCCGCCCTGACGACACGTCTTACCTGTGTTACCCCGGCTATGTCATCGAGGAACAATTTCGAGACAAAGCCGGGGTGTGCGTGTTCGTTAGGGCGGATGTTTGCTGCCGCCGGTTGCGCTGCCTAGAGAACCCCTCCAATTCCGTCCTTTGGCTGCACGTAGACCATGGCTCTATGAGCCAGATCTACGTGTGCGTCTACCGATCCCACACAGGGGATTCTGAGACAACAAAGCTCTTCCAGTACCTCAGCGAGACGGCTGATGAAGCGCAGGTGCGGTTCCCGAACGCTGTCCTAGTATTTCTGGGGGACTTCAATGGCCATCACATTGAATGGCTGGGGTCCCTCAAGACTGATCATGCGGGTAGAGCCGCCCATGCGTTCGCTCTCTCCCACGGTCTGACCCAGATGGTATGCGGGATCACCCGGATACCAGACAGGTCAGATCACGCGCCCGCTCTGCTGGATCTACTGCTGACGAGTCGCCCAGCCCAGTACAGTGTTTCGGTAGGAGCCCCACTGGGTAGTTCCGACCACTGTGTTGTTCACGCTGGCATGAAGGTGTCACCTCCTGCACGTCCTGTACAAACGTCACGACGACTATGGCACTACTCGTCAGCGGATTGGGACGGTCTACGCGATTATTATGCGTCCGTCCCCTGGAGCCAGCGCTGCTTTGTAGGAAAGGCTCCTTCGGATAGTGCTTCTGCTATTGCTGGCGAGATCAGTTTAGGGATGGATTATTACATACCTTTCACTGATGTCGCCAGTATCCGCAGAGCCCGTCCCTGGTTCGGGCGAGATTGTGCTAAAGCTGTTCGACAAAAACAGTCGGCATATCGCGCCTGGATCAGGGCCCGGGCTGTGCGCGACCCAAACGTGGGCCACCTCAAAGCAGCGTACAACCGGGCCACAAAGTCGAGTAAGAGGGCCTTTAAGAGAGCGGATGCCCAGCGCGTCGCGCGGCTTGGTCAGGAGCTCACTTCCCATCCCACGGGCAGCCGTGGATTCTGGCAACTGGCCAAAGCCGTGCAATCTAACTTTTGTCAGCCCTCGCTGCCACCGCTGCGTTACCCAGATGGAACAGTGGCTCACAAAGCCCAAGAGAAAGCGGATATGCTCGCAGACCTCTTTGCGGCTAATTCCCGGGTCGACGACCGTGGCCTGCAGCCCCCCGCCATCGCCAACTGTGGCCACACAATGCCTGATATTGTTATCAGGCAATGTGATGTACGGGCAGTGCTGCGGTCACTCGACACGCGGAAAGACAGTGGCCCTGACGGCATTCCGGCGGTGGTGCTACGAAAATGTGCAGCTGAGTTGTCTCCAGTATTAACGCGTCTGTACCGCCTGTCATACTCTTCAGGGCTCGTGCCGGAGGTCTGGAAGGAGGCGAACGTACAACCGATCCCCAAGAAAGGGGATCGGTCCGATCCAGGCAACTATCGACCCATAGCTGTCACCTCAGTCATTTGCAAGGTGCTTGAGCTCCTTATAAATAAGCAGCTCATGCAATTCCTAGAGGATCACTCGCTAATCAATGATCGACAATACGGCTTCAGGCCAAAGCGATCAACGGGTGATCTTCTGGCATTCGTAACGCATGTCTGGGGTGGGGCTATGGAAAGGCACGGCGAGTCCTTGGCTATTGGACATCGCCAAAGCCTTCGATAGGGTCTGGCATGCTTCGCTCCTTTCCAAGCTTCCGGCATATGGTCTACCTCCTCAACTGTGCAGCTGGATTGCCAGCTTTTTAAACGAGCGCCGAGTGCGGGTCCTCTGCGATGGCCAGGCTTCTCGCTTCTTGCAAGTGAATGCCGGGGTACCGCAGGGGTCCGTACTATCACCAACTCTCTTTCTTCTGCATATCAATGATATGCTATCCCTCGGGAACATTCATTGCTATGCAGATGACAGCACACTGCACGGGAGTTACTCGGTTCGTCCGACGGCGGGGCGATCTGAGATTGAGGAGGAGAGACGACGACTCGTGGCTGATCTCGACCGTAACCTCGACAGTATCTCTCAATGGGGTACCGAGAACCTGGTCGAGTTCAATGCCCGCAAAACACAGGCGTGTGCATTTACTGCGAAGAAATCCCCTTTCCTTCCCCTACCCTCTCTTCAGAATGCATTATTATCAATGAAGGACAACCTTGATATCCTTGGCATAGACGTTCGTCGGGAGCTCAATAATAAAAACTACATCGAAAGATGTATAGGGCTAGCTTCGCGGAAACTAGGAATACTGAATAAGGTAAAGAGATTCTTTACACCGGACCAGAGGTGTCTGCTGTACAAGACGCAGATTAGACCCTGCGTCGAATACTGCTCTCACCTCTGGGACGGCTCCGCAAAGTATCTGCTGGACGCTCTCGACGCTATGCAGCGACGGGCTATCCGTATTATAGATTGTCCGGAGGTAACGGGAAGCCTTGAGCCGCTAGTTCAGCGCCGAACAATAGCTTCCTTGGCCGCATTCTACCGTATTTACCACGGCGAGTGTTCTGAAGAGCTCTTCAATCTGATCCCACCCTCTTCCTTCCGGTCCCGAACGACTCGTGCCGGGCAGAGATGCCACCCCCACACAGTGGATAGCATGTTCGCGAGAACCGAACGTTTTAAACGTTCGTTTCTCTGCCGAACGATAGTGGCCTGGAACGCCCTGCCTGTGCACGTGTTTCCTCCCACATATAATCCTGGGTTCTTTAAGCGGAGCGTGAAGAGGCACATCAGTAGGTCGTCAAGTTGAGGGCCACTCTCAATAGTAATGTGTGCTGTGAGAGTGGCCCACAATCGCTAGACGTCGTCACGACTTACCACCAGGTGGGCGGCGTCAATTTGGCGAACCAAATATAAAAAAAAAAAAAAGAATATTTTTATTTAAATCAGAGCTTGGGCCATGAACGTTTTTGGCTGATATCATCTGAGAGATTTCATAAACTGTCTGTGATGTCGTCGACGTAGAAGGATAACACTTTCGACATCTTTGTCGTAGGTAGGTAATGGTTCAATTGATCCGAGCATTCTCTCTGGAGAGTAACTGTCACTGGTTCGAGTACCTCAAGATTAATAGTTTTAAAGATTTTATATTGTAAAAAGAATGTTATCGCTATAAAAAAGAACATCAGTGCGGTTTTCGCAAGCGAAGCGCACGCACGTTGTTCAATTTTAATAGTTCCATTCGTTCGTACGCGTACCTACGATGCCGTTTGGTGCCTTATGTGCTGTAGATGGGTGCAAATCAAGTAAAAGAAGGGATAAACACCTAAAATATGAAACAAAGGCTGGGTAGTACTCTTTATGAAATTTTAAATGACATAAATTTTGATTCTTCCTACCCTTGTTTTCCAAAACAATATCTCATAAACTTTTTATTAGATTCAGGATTTTTTCCCCACTAAAATTTAATAACCGAGAATTTAGAAAGGGTAAGAAATTTATAAAAAAAATTATAAAAATAAAAAACGTAACTTTTAAAGTGTTTTTATTTTACCTACACACTGACGTCTATAATTATGTTTTATCTAGATGTGCACAGCCAGCAGCAATTTATAAAAATAATATTTTATAAACGATACAATTTTAAACTGCCACATATAAGTCAGAACATATTCACAGTTCTCAATAGCATAGACACAAAAAGTTATGTTAATTTAATTTTATCGACGAGGCAGCCCTGCGATTGCTTAGATTGCTGCGGTGCGAAGCAATCTAAACTGTACGCTTGAGCATTTAGGCACATTTTAGCATGCAGTGGTTGCTGACGCGACGGAGTAGGCTATTATAGCAGTAGGTATTGGACATTTTCTACTGAGTGAAATATCTGTTACGTAGTAACTATTTAGTAATCTGTGACGAAACTTCGATTTTGGTCGGAGTTTGTATAAATTTGTCCTACGTTCTAAATTAACGTGACTAGGCGTCCTGTTGTGATAGCTACAGTACCTAACAGACACTAAAGAAAAACAAGAACGAAATTTAATAGTAATTAGATACACACCAACATTCTATTAATGAAGTCAAATTTGTTCAAAGCTAAACTTTTTAATGAATACGTAGCCTGAATGAACACACCTTGTTCGGAACTTCGAAAATAAAAAAAGGTAACTTCGAACAGCAATCGAAAGTTTAAAAAGGTTGGAATAGTACGGATACCTATAAATCAATTGAGCAACCGTAGACGCATTAACTACAGCTAATATTGAAACGCAACTGATAAAAAGACCAATTTGTTCAATTTCTAATTTAATTCAAACTTGGCAAGGTCACCACTGTTCCTATTCAGACTCACTTCAATGTAATTAAAATGGAAAAACTTTTGGCTGCTGAATAGAGGTCCTACACATCTCGTTAAAATGGTTTGCCATCTGTGAATAGCCAACGACATTGTTGATCTAACAAAACCAACTTTTTACATAAAAATGTTGTTATTATTATCCGAATAACCCAAGAGGATATTCAGTATTTATGATTCGTTAGTGTTATAATGTAAAAAACTAATAACAAATGTGTGCAGATACATATATTATATAAGGTGAGGCAAGCCACACACTACAGAGTACAGTAGTTTACTCTAAGCGGCTTGAACAATTTCGAGGAGTGATTCAGAGTGAATATCGTTAGTCAATTTCACAGTGAACTAAGTCAAAGTCGTTAATCAACTACACAGCTGACTGTGAAGTTGTATGAACTAATAATTCTTGCATATTTTCACTCTTTTATCCATCTATAAAGCTTCACTACCATTTAATGTGGATTAAATCGTTGGATCAGTATCTAGAATCAGATGGATCGAACGATGAGACATTCCTTAAGCCTATTCCACATTTTACTATGTTGGCAATCCATCTTTAAAGCGCTTTCGTACATCTGTTGGTAATCTGCTGTTGTTTTCGAATTTCGATTGATTGTAAAAGCGTCCTTGCGGTTATACTTCATCTGGGTTATATTGATTACAGATCTTTTTAAACTTACAACATGAAGCAGAATAATCGGAAAGTCTTAATTCCCGTAGACCTTGAGTTCTTCTATATTCAACCCAATAATTTCTCAAAGCAGAAGTTTAAATAGTGAATTTTAATTATCCTCTCAATCAGCTTCTCAAACATTATTGTTTATATTTGCCTTATGTATTTATTTCAAGATGAGTCCATACTGTGTTTCAATCGTCGCTTATACGTTTTTGTAATGGTTGCCCATATTATGGTCGAACGTAGTAGGTCGAAAATTAGTATTATAATAAATTAGTATTTATAATATACAGGGTGTTACGAAAGGGTTATATCAACCCGAAGCCAGCATCTACAGCTGGTCGACCATAACCCGTTTCGATATATGGCGACCGCCAAACAGAAAAAAAAGATCATCAAAAAATTTAAAAAGATATTTCAAATCAAAACAAACGTGTCCCACGCTACGGCTTGAGCTACACATTTATGAGAAAGGAGTTTAAACATCAACAAACCTAATTGCCAAAAATATAATAAAAAAATAAATCAGTAATGACATGACATACCATGTCACTCAAAGGTGAATTTCGTGAAACAAACAAGATATAAAAAGAATGAAATAATTACAAATACTAAGTAATTATGCACACGACAGTAAACAGTATTTTTAGGTATCAACGCTCACGGTACAACTCCCGGGCAGCGCTCAAATTGCCTTCTGATGCTCCTACACAAAGCATCATCTCGTAATACTCTTCGTTACTCAGAGCCTTCGTTACAGAGTTCTTCTTACAGAGTACTTCGTTACTTCGTTACAGAGCGCTTCGCTACACAACACAATCACTATCACACACAATTTGACACAACTCACTAATTAACACACTAAACAACTATTTAGCTACCTCACTGCACAAAGCAAAGAATGCAACTGAACTGACCTGTGACCTTGCTAAATGATTTTAAATAAAATTCTAGGAAACTTCAAACGCCGACCGACGCCGACCGAGCGCTTCGCGTTGCATCGCTTGATGCGAAACAGAGACAAAATGTTCCTACCAGGAGTTAGACGGAAGTCTTTTCACAGGCGCTTTTTTTTTTATTTTTTTTTTTTCATTTTTTATTAGACATATTACAATTTTTTAGTTACACATTGCCCTACAAAATCGTGTTGTTGGTTTGTCTGTGGGATCGAGCCTCCGTACATTATACTTATTATTTTAGGTTGTAAAAAACTAAGCTAAAATATCAGAAGTAAATTAATACAATCTTACATTGGTACATACATACGGACATACATATACGCATATACACATACGCACATATACACCCATACATACCCTATCTAATAACAATTGTGTTACAAGCTAAATACTTAGTAACTAGGTATTAATAATTTAACAAAAACATTTTTTTTTCTTTTTATAAACTGCCGAGATAATGGCTTTACAATTTCCTTTTAAATAATTTTATATCACTTTCTGATGCAACTTCCTTCGGCAAGTTGTTCATTAAGTATGGTAAACGTTTATTAAGTGATCTGTCACCATAATAATTAGTTATCCTGGGCACAATAAATTTCCCAGTGGTCATGGAGCGGGTGTTATGACTATTGCTTACTGTTTCCAGTACATGCTCCCGACTGCCATGGTTGTTTACGGCCAGTAAATATTTATGTTTTAGCCTGACGGGCAAAATGTTACATATTTTATATAATCTAGTGTAGTCATTTCTATATTCATCTTTAGTTTTTTTATTAACTAGAAATTTTAGAAATCTTATCTGCAACGATTCTATTTTGTCTATATATGTTTTAAATGTAAGTCCATAACAGTCAAGGGCATAACTCAGAATAGGTTCCACTAGTGACATGTAAAGGCATCTTAATGTGCCAACAGGTACCCTAAAGCTTAAATGATAAAACTTTCCAAGTAGTACCCTAAGTTTACCACACAAGTAATCAATTTTGTACCTATTATTGTACCTATTATTTGTACCTATTTTGATGTCGATGACCGAAGCAGCTGATTTTAGTTCTAGTGTTGTTAAACAAGTGTGTATTTTATTCGGTAATAAAGTTTTTTTTATGAACTTTTTTTTTTCTTCTGTGGCGGTCGCTACATATCGAAACGGGTTCTGGTCGACCAGCTGATGGTGGTGGCTTTGGGTTGATATAACCCTTACGTAACACCCGGTATACACATAAATACTAATTTTCCTCCGGTGTAGGACTCGGTAAAATAAAGCTACTTACGAAAAATTAGCTTGCTGTTAATCAATAAGTTTCAATGTTCTAGGGCCTACGTAGCGTACTAGTACAAGTCTACCAAACTGGTACAAGGCACTGGTCTACCAAAGAGACACCATCATCTTCCTGTGGCTAATCTATTTGTTTCGCTCGCTCGGTCAACTTAGTCATCGCCAGCACCCGTGTCGACGAGACAATGGAAACGCAAGGACTTACCTTTTCTAGAAGATGTTTGTATCATAGTAGAAGAAATACTTTTAAGGATCCTTACCTGAAACAAAAGGTAAACATGTATTCTTCAATTTTAAAAACACGCGTTGATGGAAACGGTTTGTGTGCGTGTGTAGGTATGTATTTTCAAAATAAAGACCCGTGTGCGTGTTTGCGGTGATATTGCTAAATATTTAGATAGAAATTATAAATCGAAAAATGAATCCGAAATCGATCCTGCGATCTTTCAACATCTGCCACTAAGCTACAATGACCGGTGATGACAGACCATTCCCCTTGTTAGGGAAAGTTAGCAGGTTCGATTCCAGTCGATGAAAGAAAAAAATCCAGTCACAAAATGTAGACGTTTCGCTCGCACTGTCAATAACCCATCCTTGGCAGTCGGGTAATAACGGTTAACTGTCTATCAGCCGAATTTTAGATACTGAAAAGTGACGTTTGGGTATGAAAAATTTCAGTTTAAGGGCTGCTCAAGCATTTAAACCGCTCCTAAATATTAGAGTGACGTTTCAGTATTCGTTCGAAAGTCTTTTACCTCCTACCTCCTGTAACTTTTCTAAACAGTGGCATTCTCTCAACGGTCTTCTAATGCATTAAACTTTTAATACAAAAATCTTTTGTGTGATGTTTGTTAAGGTAGTCCTAAGTGAGGGTGAGGGAGAGCCCCTCACCACGGTATTTCTTACTAAAGTACGAAATGAACTTGTCTTTACAACTTTCGTTTATTTAAATGAGTATACATGAATTGTTAATGACATTAACAAAGGGATGCGGTTTCTAAGCTTTTAAACACGTAAAGTTTCTTGAGTTTTGAAATATTCCTTACGTGTCCATTTAATTGTGTACCATTTCTCACAGCTTTATCTTCAATTCATTACACACCCAACATATTGCCAGTAGGTCGATTTGTAAGTCGTTAAGGCCCGAATTAATTGTAAACAGTTTTTGCGGGAGAATTGCTCAACACCATGAAACAGTTTGCAACAAATGTTTACAATGAATGCGGGGCTTCTAATGTTTTCGCTCGCCGGGCAGCAACTAAAACACAAGTTTTGTCCGCAACATGGTGACATCAATTAGGCAACATGTTTTATGCAACCATGTTTAAACAAATCACCATTTACAACAGAAAATGCTTTAAATTCTAACAGCCAGGGCGTATGTTATGTATGTACCCACAATTTCTGCAGTATGTATAGATATGAAGCAGTAAATAAAAAGTAAACTGCTAAAGGAGGAACCATGACCTCTTGGGTGTCGTATGAGCGCTCCAACACCAAGCTAATTCCAACTCAATGAGCTGAAATTTCCCTATCGGCTCGGAGCGAGAAGTTAAATGGCATCTTAGCTTCAGAGTTTAGAGTATAAAATAGATTTTTAAATCACCTACATCGTGAACTCAGCACTCTGCTGCCTCTGCTAGCAAAAAAATACATAGCGACAAATTGTAAAGCGATCTGCCACAAATGAAAACTTTTGAGAGTGTAATAACTGATAAGAGACACCACTTTCCGGTGAGGTAAACTTGAAGCATAAATTCTTGACCCTTATGCACCCGATACAGGTAGTCTCTTATTATCGTAATATCAGCCGTTAGTTAGGGAAGTGGGAACAGCCACGGCAATCTTATGCATAAAATCTTAGTTTTGAAATATTGTGATGATTTTATATTTATTTTAGAAAAATACCACGAAAACTACAAAAAAGTATTCTATATTATATTTATTTATTATAAAATCATGGAAACTTTAATAAAAATGATAACAAATTACACCCACTTAAAGTAGTAATATAATTTTGGTATCTTTTTAAAATGGCGAGTAGCTCCGGCCACCCACGTATTTAGTGGCTAAATCATTTTTTTAACTATACACACACATCACAATTGAAGCACAAATTGAATCGATTTATATCTACACATGCCCCAATACTTTAGGACAGTTTTTCAAAATCAGTCATCATACCCATTGTGTCGACTTCATCCGAACGCAACAGACAAACCACTCCAATTGTTTGCGTTTGCCAAACGACTCGTATGACGTGAATGCACCCAGAGATCGCATGAACTTTAAGATCACGTCGCGCAAACTACTTATATGGTCGGGGGTACCCACCGGCCGGGGCCCTTTCCAGGCACTCAGTTCTGCAAGCGGTGTATATATGATACTTAGGTACCTACTTCATAGTCCCTACTCAGTCGAAAAACATTGTGCATTTTATTTCAGTTTGAACAAACAAACTGAAATACCAGGTAAAACTAACAAAACGAGTATTCGAGAAATTTAAAAAAAAACGTAATGATAAAAATGCAAAGCCGTATCTAACAATTTGTAGAGTCGCGGTGCAGATGCCCGCTGTACCTACCTCGTATTGCAATACAACGGCCGGCCACTGTACTCTTTATGTTTTATTTCATTTTGTTTTTATCCAATCCTGTACAGCTATGGCATGAGGCAATTTGATCAACACTAATGAAATGAAAAAAGATCTAGGAATAAAATAACTCGTAAATAATAATGCAGTTCTTTATTCTGTGAAAGTTTTGGGGGTAAATGGGGGTAGGGGTTCGAAGACTAACTTACAAAAAAACTTTACCTGAGTTCAATATATAATTTATAAATTACAGTCCGAGACGCCCAGGACTTTAATTGACATTTCATCGCAAGGCAACGGGTTTGAATTTTTTTTCAAAATTACAATATAGCTGCTACTTTTTATTAAATTCATTCGGCCATTTTGGACCTAACCCTATAAAAATGTGCCCGGTGACGGCAATAGGCTTGCTCCCTATTACGTGGGACTAAAATACTGGCAAAGAGAGGATGTGTAATGCACCTCTGCCTGACCCTTTGGAGATATAGGCGTGATATGTGTCTGTGTGTGTGTCAATAAAGAGAAAAAGAAAATAATATCGGTTCTATCGAAGTCTGGATGTTTCCTATTATGTATGTATAATATGTATGTATTTACATAAAAAATGTATATAATATATTTATATCAGTTTACCTAGTAGGTACTCATATCACAAGCTCTGCTTAGTTTGAGAATAGATGGCGTTCTGTGAATTATCCTAACATATTTATTTATTATTATTTATTTATTATATCCATTTACTAGGTCAATCACGTAAAAAAATAATCAGGATCCTACAAAGGTAGTAAGTAAAAAACTGGTCATGTGCGTGTCGAGCCGCGCATATAACAGGGTTCCGTAGTTACCCATAATAGTCTCTATAACTCCTAAACTAACAAAGTTATCCAAACCGTTATAGTTTTCATTGAAAGTTCATTACAAAGACTACCATCACGATTTTTTTAGAAGCCCGCCGTTAATATTTTAGAGAGGGGACACTATTTTTTATCTGTAAAGTTAATTGTCGCAAACTGATGCCTATTGCAAAAAAATATCCTAGAAACGTCGTAATGTTTTTAAAAAACCCTACCAATGATACCGCACACGATGGGATAGACGCGAGAAAAAAATAGCATCCATACCTAAAAAAAAATCATAATTTTATTTATGCACTTTTAATTTTCGAAACGAAAATCCCTTATACAACAGTAATGTCCGTCCGTCCATCCGTCCGTGAAAAACTTTCAACTCGAGAACGGTAAGAGCTAGAGACTCAGTGTAAACGCCAATCGACTTAGCATAGTAGAAAACCCCTCAAAATGAACTTGACCTTTTACCTCTGATCTCAAGGTCAAGGTCAAAACGAGGTCAAATCGAGAACGGAAATGGTTAGATACTCAAGACTAGCTGCAATCAACTCAGCATGGTCAAAGACTCTTAAATGATGTTGAACTTCATGTGATGTGACATTTTTTAAATTTTATAAAAAAACTTTCGAAAGCTCTAAAATATACCTATGGCAAATTTTTGCCATATTTTTAACTTGTTTTTTGTCGGCGTAGTATACACATAACCATGCAAAGTTACATATTTCCAGCACTGGCTGTTTGGGAGCAAAGACGAGAACAGACAGACGGACATGAGGAATAATATCCCTTGTGTGTAGGGAAAAATTTATGCACTTTTATTTGTCGGCGTAGTAAATGCACATATCCATGCAAAGTTACATGTTTCCAGCACTGGCTGTTTGGGAGCAAAGACGAGGACGGACAGTCGGACATGACGAAACTATAAGGTAATAAAAAAAACTAGTTATCCCGACGAACTTTGTATCGCCTCAAAAAAAATAATATATATTTATATATATCTATGTATATTAAATATAAAAAAAAAACAAAACAACAAAAAAGAATATTTTAATATTTCATGCAAATGTTTGTAAATTGAAAAACGCGACAGACAGACAGACAAATTGTCGTATTAAATATATAGATATAAACTTACACAGCCATTTTCTAGGGACTTCTTCTATAATTACTATACCTATCCACTGTTTACTTCACTTCTACCTACTTATGTCCATCCAAAGGTTGCCTGTAAGAGATCACCCTTGGTGATAAGGCCGCCATTTGTACATTCTAAATGTTAAGTTTCTGTTTCTTTTTGTATTTTTGTATTGGTGTACAATAAATTATATTCTATTCTATTCTATTCTACGAACTAATTTCAAAGGCTGAAATTAAATAAATGCTTTTTAAACTTTCGCGTTTTGTACACATTATAAACTTAAGACTAACGGGTCTGAAGCCAGTCTACCCGTGACCACGGCTCTTGTAACAGGGCCGAAACGTCGGGTAATAAAGAGGCATGTATATATAGTCGCGTCAATAAAGCTTTTTCGAGGATTTTTGTATTTATTTATTCGCAATTCGACTACCTCGGTGGCACAATGGTACTATGTACGGACTGCCGCACTCGAGGTCTCGGGTTCGATTCCCGGGTCTGGTGGATAATGTATAATTCTCTTTAGAATTTTATCCAGATAATTATCCCAGAGTCTGGAACTTGTGCCCGTTAAATGGCAATAGGCTCGCCCCCTATTACATGGGACCTAACATAGCTGGCGAGATGTGGGTGTGTTTGCTGCACACCTCTGCCTACCCCTTCGGGGAAAAAGGCGTGATGCTATGTTATTATTTATTCGCAAACAATTCTTACATTGTGTTCGAAATAAAGATATACTCGTATCATAATGTCATAATGTCAATAACATTACGAACAATATTAAAAAAGAAAAAATAAAAAGCATGTCAGAATAGAAATATAAAAATTAAAATAAATAACTATCAAAACAACAACGAGATGTCAGCTTAGGTACCTAGACTTAATCCAAAATTAATAACTATATTTACAATGCTAAAATACTTGTCTTAAAACTGTACCTCCTTAACTAAAACTCTTCAAGTGAGTAATAGCACCCGTTTAATAGGAATCGTTTCAAATTTGTGGTAAACTCTTTTTTGTAGATTTGACTTTTGAGTTCGACCAGTAGCTTATTGAACACTCGAATACAATTATAAACCGCACTGTGTTTGACAACATTGAGATTAGGCAATACTGTGCTCTATACCTTTTTTCATCCTCCGTCTCATAATCATGGATGTACTTCGCGAAATTGGACATTAAGACAAGAACGTACAGACTAGGAACAGTAAGTATATCTAACTCCCGGAAATGGTTCCTGCAAGACTCATCCTGTCTTATTCTGACTATTACTCTTATGGCTCTTTTCTGGAGAACAAACGCACGGTGTATGTTATAATCGTAACTTCCTCCCCAGAAAAGAATGCTGTATCTAAGCTCGGATTCTACGAACGCGTAATATACCATTTTTAAATGCTCTACATTAACCTTTGATTTTTTTGACCTTTTTGATTGCCTGGTTTACTGTGTGTTGACTCGACTAATATCTCAATAATCGCGTAAATACCCGTTAGTCTTAAGTTTATAAATAAATGCATACTTCTCGATGAATTTTAGGAGTTTCAGCTAACTAATACAATAATGGCATATTAGGGAACCCAGTTTGGATAAACCTACATGGTTTGTGTGGTATTAGGGTAATCACGCGTGAATGCGTAGCTTCTTTTGGTTACGGTCTATTGGGTTTTGTTTTACCCTTTATTATGTGTGTTCCCTGCGTATATCCTACCTATCTGTGCCACTAACAGGTAATACACGTCATATTGTATTTTGCTTCAATGTTTTTCTTATCAATTTTCCTTTTTATAGATACCTATACCGACCGTGAATACCTGTGGTTTTCTAAGCAATGAAGTTTGCCAACTTTTCTCATTTGATATACTTTTACAATATGAGTCGCAAAAACAAAGACCTTATAATACAACGGACATAGGATCTAGAACAAATCGCAAGAAAATAATGTCCCGAGTCGACCTATACATTATACATAGGCATACATAGATATAAACAAATTTCATATTAAAATTTAAACCTTGATTCAACGGAATAGTGTTCACTTTTGTTTGCACTAATTTATCGCATTACGTAGCTTCTATCTGTCCGCCTGACTAATTCACCTTATGCAGCTTATACTTGAACTACGTGAACATAGAAACAATGGAGTAGGTTTATTTTGTTAAAGTCTTTTAAGGATTCCATGATATGTACCTACGTAGGCGTAATAATTAATGTAAGACTACAATAAATTCCATAATCTTATAAATTGTAATTACTTGTTTATGTTAGACGAAATAAGCTGAAAAATTAATTAACGACTGACAAAGATTTTTTTTTTCGAGTCAGTCTCATAATAAGTAACTGTAGTGTAAAAATAACAAAAAGGGAATTAATGAATTTAACTAATTATAATATTATAAATGCCAAACTTCTTGCGGGTGTCAAAGTTCTTCCGCTTTCATTACTATTTTCATAACGCTATGTCGCTACGTCTACTACAAGATAGCCGTGTTTCAAGTGACTGAATTAGTTGCTAAAACTGCGCATCATTAATTTATTTTTATCTTATGGTTAATTTTTGGGATACGAAATTATTGGCTACTAGCTGATCACCGTGACTCCGCCCGCGAGATATAGTTATCTCGGCCCCGATTCCCGTGGGAATACATTACCGAGAATCCAAATAAAAAGAAAATAACAGTACATACACGAAATAAAATGACATGTGTAATTATATTTATGACAAAACAATGATACCCTGTGAAAATTAAAAACATTTTTGGGCTTATCTCCTCCATTCAATCAAGGGATTCTTGTACAAGTTTCATAAAGATCGGACCTCTTTTTGTTATGTCCATAAAATGAGCCGAACAAACAAGATTGTTATTTTTTGGATCAAAATATTCTTCTCGCCGTGCTAGGGCAATAATATTTTTCCATTGTGCACAGTGTACTGGATCCCGAGGAAAACTGAAATAGATGTTGGTTCATATAACGAAAAAAAAATCATAAAGAGCCAAGGCGTCTCCACTATAATCTTTGTTCCAAATAGTTTCATCGCTATCGGTAATTCGAATAAATCTGAATGGTCATTTTGTTAGTACATTATTCAGTGAAAATGAAATGGTCTCTTTCTTTTTACTGAGCTTGGGATGAGTTCGAAAGAGACAGATAGGTACTTCGGTATTGGACTGGATTGCAATATTTACTTTTGTCTTTTAATTTATTATCGACGAAATACTGTATTTTAAGTGAAATAATAAATTGCAAATAATAAAACAAAAGCTTATTTACTGAAAATATGATACACCGTCTTCAATTTGCTTTTTTTTCGTAGTTTTTACACGTTTTTACAATACAGTACGGCATTGTGCAACGTGTTGTCGTTCAGTTGTCAAAATCAAGACTGGCGCGCGATTGTTTCTCTTTTAGCGTTTTGTTTCTCTTTTAGTTCGGACACTTTTGAGCGATGATCCGAAATCCATTGTATTTAAAATCATTGCGCAAAAACGTTAGTCTCGGGCCGGAATTAAAACAGTGACTGCTCTTTGCGGGAGGAGCGCTTTGCCAACTGGCCAATACTCCACTACCTCAAAATATGAACGAACCCACGTGCTAAACTGTTAACCGTATAAAAACTGGCAAGGGAAGAATCACAAGTATTCATAACCCAGTTGCTGCGTTTTGACAATGTGAGTTCAATCCCCGACCACCACACAATTGACGTGGACCCACTCCTATCATAAGCACTTTTTAGCTTAACGTACTAACTATTAAATTAAAAACAAACTGTATATTCTCGGTAGCCTTGTCTTTGATCAAACAAAACTTATAAGCTTGGTGATCGATTTCGATGAAATTTGGTACAAAAGGTACCCTTTATCCTGATAATTCGTCTCACGAGGAAAATAAATGTAAATAAAAACTAAACATTTTTCCATAAGGAAAACGAATTGGTAAACTAAGCACGAGAGCTGATCTGAAAGCCTATCAATTTACACTATTGAGAGAGATAGTATGTAGGTACTACCTGCTATACTTAATTTAAGACCTGATAACGTTGTGTGTTAGTGGGATGAATTTATTTACAATAAGAATTACAATATACAAAATAAACATAATTATAGACTAAAAATATTTACATTACAAAATATCGTTTAAAAAATCCTCCGCGTCATTGCCGACTGGGAAGGTTCCCAGAATGCTGGCTGTGTTGCCACGTTGGATGGCGGTACTTATTCTTTGGGCCAGAAAATAGCCAGCCTTCTGGTCCTGAGAAGCATCGATTAGGCGTTTAGCAATGTCTCTATAAAGGCGGTGTCTTAACCCCAAACGGTTCAAATATGTAATCACCTGCTAGGTTAGCATATTTACGCCGTTTAAGGCCTTCAGCCGATGCAGCAGCAGCGCCGGCACACCCGGATGTGTCAACGCATGTAGCGTCCCACACCAAAGGCCTTTCCATCTTCCACGGTAGCAACGACATACCGTCCGGTCTCTTTCCATCGCTTCGTGCTAAACTATTTGGTTCACGTACGGCCGGAAGACCTGCGGTGGAAAGAGCCCTACGAATTATGTCGTTTAGAATAGCGTGCCGAGGTATACGACCTGCGCTTCTGCTACAAGAAAGGCCATGGTGTCCCAGATTATCGACGGCTACTCCACAGGTGCAATGATGCGGGGATACACAAGGTGTACCCAGCCGAAGGCAGGTGGCAATGCGGAAGGTTGTGTCGTCCAACATTGTGTGTTAGTTGTCCCAATATGTTATAAAAAAAGTTATGCAAGCCTATATAACTATTGTATGTCATGTGCTCATGTCACGGTGCTTTGTACATTTTAATATTTGTTGTTTCAAGTAGGTAAGACTGTACAAATAAATGTTAAAGAAGACTACAAAACTCTCTTCGTCTTGTGTTACACTAGCGCATGTGTGTAGCACATGCTTTAGAAAAATAATCACTGTGAGCCGTTGTTTATGATCTTGCAACACCACGTGAAGGTTATGTGAGGAACTTTTTTAATTAAGCTCTTTGGTTTAATAAAAAAAAAGTAAATAGAAATATTGTGCTGAAATAAAAGTTCAACATTTCTTAAAATGAAAATTTGAATTTATATTCAGACCATGTTTATAAAAAAATAACATGAATACGAACTGTCCAGTCATAGTTAATTTATTTTAACATTCAAAACGTAAATATTCCGCTGACATTCAATTTACATAAACAAGTAACACCATTATCAAAAAATATTGACGTTATATGTACTCTATGGGTAGAATTAAGCTTCGGCAAATGAAAAAAAAATTGTCACAGACCCGTTCTCTTTTGTTAACTATAGCTATGCAGGCGAACTTCGTACTGCCCCTCTTTTTAAGGTTTTAAACCTTCCCTAAACTTCGAAAAATGTTTCTAAACCAAAAATAAATAAATCAGTTAGCCGTTCTTGAGTTTTAGCGAAACAAACCCTGTATATACCTACCTATATTTATAGAGTAGAGAGAAGATAGTGCTCCAAAGAAATTGAAACTCTGTAAATATGACCCTACAAAGCACAAAATCATATAAATATTAAACGGGTTCAGACAGTTAGGTAAGATATTTACTTACTTACAATTTCAAAGGTATTCATTAAAGGAAAATGCAAACGAACCACCCGGGTAATCCTCCAAATGGACCAAATCTCTGAATATAAAAAGACACATTAGCCTCTACTTTTTAAATGTAACATTTATAATATAAAATTAGGTGTTGTTCACACATCAGAACTGAAACGCTAAATTATGAATGGCCGCTAGCTACTGGTTGTAAGTATACTTACTTACCTATTTGTCATTTATGTAATCCGTAAGTTCATAATTTTCAAGAAATTAGGTAGGTAATCTATTTAAATAAAAATAAATCGCCGTTCGTTTGTCTCGCTAAAACCACAGATATAAGAATACTATACTAGTAGGTACGAACGAACAGAATGGCATGGAACCCCTGGACCGATTTGGCTCTTATTTGTCTAGAAGTATTCCTAGAAACTCAGGGAAGGTTTAAAAGTTAAATTTCAGGCTGTACGAAGTTCGCCGGGACAGCTAGTCAAAATATATATACTTCTATGCGTCTAACGTACAAAAAGACTTGATGGATTGTGTGGAAATTACATAGGCACATAGACAGCGAATCGATTACTGTTTTTGGTAACTCCGGATTTAACTAGAGCCTCATATTTTGTCCTACATAATTAGTGGGCCTCTTATAATGTGGAACATAAGATGAGTGTACTCGTATTATTATCTCTGCTTATCCTACTTTCTTGAGAATTTAATGTGCTTACATACAGCAATGTTTTTAATGGTTTTGAAAGTACCCTGAAAATAATATAGAATTTACCAAAAAGTTTGAATAGCTGGCTGAAATAAATAGTTAAATCAAAAAGTACAACAGTAGACATGTTTGTCATTCGATTTTCAATAATTTATTACGATAGAATCGAATTTACCGGCGCGGCATCAGTCTGCTCTGATAAAATGCGTCTTCAGAATTTCCCGCGATTTTCAACTTACAATTTTACTGACATCTTTGGGACGATTTGTCTCGAGATTGGGTTACAGTAAAAAACGACCAAAGCAACGAAGAAAATAAAATCAATACTTAACATGAGTTATCAATAGCAAACTAACTTTTCTTTTCAGAAAAACAAATGATTTTCTGTGGAAATCTTATCAAACTTACAAACTTTGGCGTAAAGAGTGATTTTATTAGAATTTAATTTGACTCAAAATACATTTATTTACAATAAGAATTACAATATACAAAATATACATAATTATAGACTAAAAATATTTACATTTCAAAATATCGTTTAAAAAGTCCTCCGCGTCATTGCCGCCTGGGAAGGTTCCCAGAATGCTGGCTGTGTTACCACGTTGGATGGCGATACTTATTTTTTGGGCCAGAAAATAGCCAGCCTTCTGGTCCTGAGAAGCATCGATTAGGCGTTTATCAATGTCTCTATAAAGGCGGCGAGCACTCGGACCCCATGACCCTAGTGTCTCAACCCCAAACGGCTCAAATATGTAATCACCTGCTAGGTTAGCATATTTACGCCGTTTAAGGCCTTCAGCCGATGCAGCAGCAGCGCTGGCACATCCGGATGTGCTTGGAAGGTGTAAAGGTGCTAAGGTGTCAACGCATGTAGCGTCCCACACCAAAGGCCTTCCCATCTTCCACGGTAGCAACGACATACCGTCCAGTCTCTTTCCATCCGCCATTTGGTTCACGTACGGCGGGAAGACCTGCGGTGGAAAGAGTCCTACGAATTATGTCGTTTAGAATAGCGTGCCGAGGTATACGACCTGCGCTTCTGCTACAAGAAAGGTCATGGTGTCCCAGATTATCGACGGCTACTCCACAGGTGCAATGATGCGGGGATACACAAGGTGTACCCTGCCGAAGGCAAGTGGCAATGCGGAAGGTTGTGTCGTCCAACATTGTACCGATGTTGGGCGATGGGAGCGCCTGGATCCATAACCCTGACTGCCATTCTCCAACAGCTAGTAGGCGTGCACGCTCTGAAATATTGACAGAAGTGTCAATTAGTGTATTAATTCTCAATTTACAGAGCGGCGAATCCCACAGTCGCTGTGAGCCTAGGCGTGAGGGCACGTCAGTGTCGGGGCAAGACATCCTCCAAGCATTTATGGCATCGGTCTCGCATCGCACCTCGGAATCAATCAGTGTATTTGACAACATTTTCCTTACTAATTCTTCGGTGCTATGGACCGACGACAGAAATGCTGGCAGACTGACATCTGTGACTCTACGATGCGGAAAGATAATTATATCCTATTAGTAGTAGGAAGTATATAATAGGTACCTATAGTGCTTGTTATTTTTCCATTGTGGTCTCCAGTATGCTCGCCATTGGCTTAAGTTTGACCAATTTTGAAAAGAGGTGTTTCATCATGACCGTGACGAGTTCATCTTATTAGGTAAGTACTACTATCATGGTTTTAGCTGTGTAATTTCTTTAGAACATTTGGCAAATTTAGGAAAAACCTTTTGACCACAAATCTATACGTAAATGTCTTCTAAAGAGACTGTCTCTTTCTATTTCGTAAGATAAATAGAGATGAAACTAACATCCCGTAAATTAATTTTTGGGCTCATTAACTTTAATGTCTAATTTAGCAGTATTGTCCATAGCCCCAGTACTTAGAAACGGCTGGAAAAGGCGATCTCAAAAGGAATTTGAATGAAGATGTGAAAGATAAGGTTTTAAGTAATTACTCGTATACTTAAGTATCTAATATTACTTACTTTACATCAATTTCAGTTTACTTACGGAATATAATAATCGGCCTACATCTAAAATAAAATTTTCAAATATATTTTTATTAAACAAAGTATCTTTTAAGAAGCTTTTAATACCTATCTTTGTATTTTATGTACCTATCTTATTACTTCAACAACTGAGTAGGTAGTACCTACCTTCTTATTTACTAGTACGGTGTCTTGCACCACGCGATAGGATTTGGCCTATAACTTTTGACCCCTTAGGGCTAGGTAAAATTTTCGATTTATTGGCTTGCCTCCGGATCGAGGGCTATCCATAGAGGGGTCAACCATCATTGTAGCATAAGCAGTTCTCGAGAGCTAAGGGGGGGACAAAAATTACATTCCCCGTTTCTATATATGGGTTGTGACTGTATAAAATCCAAAAAATCCTCAAGCAAATATTGTTCTGGAATAAATAAAGACTCACAGAGACTACGAGTATAAAGTGAGACTTTTCGTTTGGAAAATTGAAATGGCTAATACACTTCAGTTTCACAATGAAACTGACTATAACAGTTCTACCATTTGTTCTACGTAGGTAGGTATTTAAAATATGTTTACTGAATATCTTATACCTATTACACACACATATATATATATATATATATATATATATATATATATATATATATATATATACTACTATTATAAAGAGGAAAGATTTGTATTTTTGTGTGTAAGTTTGTAATGAATAAACTCAAAAACTACTGTACCGATTTCAAAAATTATTTCACCATTGGAAAGCTACATTCACCGTGAGTAACATAGGCTTTTTATCCCGGTAATGTGTTCCCACGGGAATCGGGAACGAGTAAACTAAATCACGCGGGCGGAGCTGCGGCGATCAGCTAGTGTATATATATATACGTATCAATGACTAGCTGATCGCCGTGGCTTCGCCAACGCTCTTACCCAGAGATACCAGAAACGAAAATCATTTCCCAAATTAGGTAAAACCATAAATTTCAACAAACAAGACTCCAGTGTGTCTAGTAACTCTAGTACCATTTCCTTACGTTAATTTGTTCGAAATACGTTTTCGCATTCCTCCATACATTTCGCACAGTTCCCTAACGTTACCGCTAGGGGCGCTGGTGTGGAATATGTGGGGAATACGAAAACGTATTTCGAGCAAATTAACGTAAGGAACTGATACTAGACACTCTGTTTTCTCTTCTTCGGGAAGAAAGACTTGATTGGATGTTACTTTATGTATGCACAGCGACTAAATATAAGTAGTGCAGTGCAGCTAGCATGATGGAGGTTAATACTCGTATGATATCTAACGTTGACCATAGAATTTCAACCAATGATGTCGTAGAATTTTTTTGCGACATAATTAGTTGTTGAGTGTGTCGATCGAGTAAAGTCTTAGGGCTGATATACGATTTCCGCACGTTAATATAAGGTTTCGCGGCATAACTATGAACCACAAAGATTTTATTATCGGAAGTTATGCATTCTTTATGGCTTCAGTTGATAGTATTAAGTTTCCAAAACCGTTGACGACTATTAAGATGATTCACAACAACTCTGCTATTTACATATACTTATCACAGAATAGGAAATAGTACTTACATACAGAACTTGCACTCCGACGTTAATTAAAGCACATTCTTTTGTTTACAGAGAACATCATTCGTACGTTAGGGTTGACCAGTAAAGTAAAATATATACCAGCATAATATGATCAATAATTATGACGTTAATGCCTTAATATAAACTCTATGGTCAATGCCGTGTCACAAACAAGAGACAACCCTTACTGACTTACAACTTCAAGTTGTCGTCATTTTTTTGCGATTGTTAGGTGAGTGACATAGCCCTGCCTAACGTATCAAATTCTAAAATTACAAACGAGTTTTAAGCCCTTTCAAGTGTTGGTTTGATAAATTATGTTTAGCACACATAAAATCACGCTTTATTCGTAAAGAGACAGACAGGGGTGTTTAATTATGCCCACATTTAGTCAGTCATTTTCTTGGGTCCACGATTACGTCCTCTATTAAGAGGGTGAGCTTATTGCTATCCAGACACTATGATGAACCGACTGATTTTTACACTATTCCACAACTTTATTTGATTTGTTTTCACCGACCAAAGCCATCAAGCCATTTAATACAAATAAAAGTTTTTATTATTTTAAATGGCTTGAAGATATGTTAGACTGTGAAGTAAAACACCTTTGATAATGCTAAAAAGCGAAACCGGTCAATGAAAATAAATCAAATAAAGTTGTGGAAGTACAAGTATGTTTGTTCATCATGTATTACTATAGGTTCCACCAAGTGCCAACAATCGAAAGTATAAACTATAACACTATGGATATATTTTGCCAATGTCATCCGCCTGTGAGCAGGTGAACCGCGAAAATGATGTTTAAATCGTTCTTAAAATATATTTAGATATATTTACTATTTACTAACCATTATAATCTTCCGACGGCCATAATATAAAAATATCAGCAATCCTAACGCAATATTAAACCTTTTACTGCGAATCAAGACCTTCCATTTCGCGTTAAATTAAGAGTTTTTCATTAGTATCATCAAATGTCTACTAATTGAAATAATAACTGTTTTAATTAAAATCTGCAAACAAAGGATAGGGTGGGCTGCACACTTTATATCTTACAGTTAAAAAAGTAACGGAATTAATTGCTTAGTTACTCTTACTGTGATTTTTCAGCTTCAGTCGTCAACAGAACGATACGACGACAACGACGTTTTGACAAATACTTGATACAAAATATGATTATATTTTTTCTAAGCCATTGCCGGAAATTTATTTGAAAATAGTTAGCAAAACTCATTATACTCGTAATAAGGTTCCCAAAAATATAAGGCAGTTGAGTACAGTCCATTTCAAAAATGCACTCAAGACAATGTTAATTGATAAATGCTATTATAATATTGTGGACTTTCTTAATAATAAACTTTGACCTTGAAAATTATGTAATATAATTATTGTATCTGACATTTATTACACCAATTTTATTCATTGTAGACATTAGAAGTTATTGATTATGTGTGAAATCACTAGAGTAAATTGCCAATGTAGCACCTATTTAAGTATAACAATATTCCGCCGGGCGCCACTGGAAATACCTGCTTGTAACCAGAGACGCCCGGCAACGGACGTTAGAGCGGCCGCGGCCCTTGGACCGCGGAGTTAAAAAAAAAGTATACTAATATTTGTGTGCCAAACTTTTGGTTAAACATGTTGATACTGAAAAAACTTTTAAAATATCTGTAGTAGCTATGTACAATATGTAGTGATACTCATAACACATGTTCTACAAATAAAATAATCTTATCTTATCTTATCTTAGGTTTGTGTTTTTACAATTATAATGAATCGCAAAAACGGTTTCAAGCCCAGCCCAAGACTACAATTTTTGCAAATAGTAAGTACAATTACTTGTACGGCTTGTACCTATGGAGTTGCGGGTCCAAACTGCAAAGTACCTATGTCTATATTTCGTCAACTACCTATTCATAAGCTGGTACTTTGTATCACAGATATAAGTTAGTTACCTAGTTCCATTAAAAGCTATCAGCTCGTAATTCAGGGCCAGCGGTTTATGGTCCATACACAATAGTCAATGATACTGTAAGCCAATGATATTATGTTCCATAACAAGTATAAGGGGGTACAGTTAGGGTTAATAGAGGTCTCAACCAGCGCGAGCGTTTGGAGGTACCTACTAGTCAAGCTATCAACGAACGAGGCTCAGTCTCGTTAGGAACAACAAAGTGTAAAGAGTGTATAATAGGCATCTGTCTACCCTTCGTGTTCGTTGCACAATTGTTCGAAATATACACATTTTTTTTTTTTCAATATTTTACATATTGGGAAACATCTTTTGTAATCAGATGATTAGTAGGTACCTTCATAGTACTGTTGTTTGTGCTAATTTTCCCGCATTAATAATTAGGGAAAACCAATAATAGGGAAATCTTTACAAGCGATGAGCCCTATGTTTTAGTTGTCGTTTAATTTCGAGGTTTTTGTCTGAGGTCTTTGTAGTTCAGCTAGTAAGATCATTGCCTTGAAAGGGAACTAACATTGGTTCAAGTCCAGTCAGATAATTTCGTATCCGCGATTTATATTGAAAAATATTTACGTAGGTAACGCAGGTAAAGTAGAGCTCTAACTAAATTAAGTACAGCCCTAACGAAATACACTAAATTAAATTTAAAAGTAATTGCCCCAGCTTCCTCTATGCAGTTAGCTAACTAAAGTGAGTAGCGGATTAAAGTCAAGTTTATAATTGTTTGTTTAATATCTACTAGTGTGCTGCAGTACACTGTGAGAACGGGCATTTTGGACCAAGAACACACTACACTGTATTACGGGTATTTTGGTAAAGAGTTTGTAAGTTAACTTTGCCTTTTATCACTTAAATCGCGACAACAAACGACTGGAGGATGATATAACTAGGTACCTATTCCTGCAGTTAATCACAGTAAATCCTCGGTACATTTTATTTCAGTTTAGAGCATAAAAGAAACACTTATGTATAGTAGGTACATAAATCTTCCGGTAGGAAGTAAATGTTCACATTTCTAAACGTTCAAGTACAGAAATTAAGATTTTTTGTCGAGGAAACCAGATTAAACGTCACTCAGGCTTCGTTCGTCGGACGGCACTTATACTCCAGCGTGAATAAAAATATAAAATCTGTTACCATTACTTGTAAACTTCAGTAAAAATGTGACATTCCATCTATAAACATTAACATGAAGGCACAATAAATTGTAAATGGTACCTAATACCAAAGATATACCTAGGTACATAATGGTAAAAAGTCCTTGGGTAATACATACTTTTTCTGCATTTCTTTTTCAGCATTTTAGTAGAGTACTAGAGATGTGAAACAAGAGATCGAAATTCATAATAATTTGGGCCCGCTATGGGCCACTATGCAAGTAATCAAGTAAGCTCCAAAACTGTTGAAAACTTTATTGTTTAAAAATAAACTGTTCAGAGAGATTTACCCGTGTGACCCATAGTTCTAAGTGATAATGCCAACAGTTGGCCGATTCATCTGCGGAGTTACTGAGAATATGCACTCACCCACGTGCAAGCCCACGCTACGTCCACATTACCAACATTTCTCATGCACTACATGTATTCTACACTTCCCTTAAGTTCCCATCCATGAGGCATTATGTCTACCCACTATGTGTCAACATAAACTTTAAAAAAAAATTCGCGCGTAATAGAAGAGTAATGCCTCGTTTAGAGGCGAAACAATTGTCGACGTTTTGTTGTCTTTTTAATTCTGCGAAAAATTAATGCTATTATATAATTTTAAAAAGTTTTTCTTAAAACATTTTACTTACCATTGTTTTGTCATGGATTTTCGCCAAGTAACGCCTGTTTCTATCCAATATTTGAGATCAGTGATCGCCTTATGAATATGGAAATACGTAGGTCACACTATAAGTTTTGCGTAACTTAAAAAAAACAGCATGTTAAAACCAAAATATTATGTTTATTGCTTTTCAAAATACTCTCCTTTACATATTGAATGGAATCAGGCGTTACCTGGCGAAGTCCATGATAAACAATGGGGTAAGATGTTAATTTTTTTATATAATTGCACTAACTTCGTTGTTCTCTCTGAGACAGTCTTGAGAATGCCTCGTGAGTAGGTGACGTTTATAATGTCTTCTATTTAGCGAAATTAGTGCAATTATATAAAAAATTCAACATCTTACCCCAATGTTTACTCTCCTTTACCTACATTTTAAACATTTTTTCATGCGATCGAACCATTTTTTAAAACAGGAGGACCACAGATCTGAAGGCATGTTTTCTACGTGCTGATTGAACGATATCACTGCCTCTTCGGAGTTGGTAAAAGTGAAACCTCCAATCAAATCTTTGATTTTGGGGAAAATACTGAAATCACAGGGTCTAGGTCGGGGCTATGCGCAGGAGATGGGTGACGAGTTGTACTTTTTCGGAAGCTAAAAATGACCTTGTTTTGTTGGCCGTGTGTGAAGAAGCGTTGTCATGATGTAGGAGAACGCGGCTTTTGGGTCGTCTTTCGCGAACTTTTTCTAACACCCTGGGTAAACAAATGGTAGAATACCAGTCGGCATTAACACTCTTTTGGTCTTCAAGTGGAATTGTACAGATGGGAAGAAAATCAGCTGTGAGAAAATCGCGATCATTTTTTTACCAACGTTTCTCGCCTGCCTCACTTTTGTTGGCTTGTTCTCATTTTCAAACACCCACTCACAAGATTGCTGTATTTTTTCGGGTTCAAAACAATAAATCCACGTTTCGTCTCCTGTGACAATGTCATAAACAGCATTAGAATGTCCGTGGTCGTACTTCAGTAGCATCTGTGAGCACCATTCCACGCAAGCCCGCTTCTGCTCCGCTGTCAGTTCATGAGGGATCCAACGACAACAAAGTTTCCGAACTTTCAATTCTTCGTGTAAAATTTTCTGGATTTGACTCATACCAATCCCCAATAGTCCTCGAATTGTCTCATAGGTAACCCGCGGGTTTGCTTCAATTAACCGCTTAACAGTAGCCACATTATTTTCGTTGACAGCAGTTAAAGGCCGCCCTTCACGAAATTTGTCATGTAAAGAAACTCGACCTCTCCCAAATTCAGCAAACCATCGCCTCACGGTGCTCATACAAGGTGCTTCTCTCCCAAAAGCATTTTGAAGACGAGCGGGACAGTCTTGCGGAGAGAGAACTTTTAAAATCACAAAAAATCAGCGCTCTAAAATCTCTTTTCGACTTAATTCCATTTTCGTTACATACGTAGAACTTAGATGTATGATAAAAAACAATTGACAAATGATTTCCCGCCAATTGTTATTTTTTATTACTAAGAATGTTGCAACGTTTAAAAAAATATAACATTCGAAATTCAAATAGTTCCGATTAGCTAGAAGTGCAAAACTTTTCGTGTGCCCCATGTAGTAAGTGATTCTTATTAAATCCATGGTTATGTGTATCCAAAACAAGAAACAAGCTGCATAATATGCGACTTCGTTGGCATGGAACACCATCTAATAGTCTCAAATTAAGTAGAGTTTGTGCTATTTAAACAAGTTATGAGTTTTATTATGTAGGTAAGTCAAGTATTAGTAGGTATAATTCAAACAGTTAATGAAGGTGCGGCGTGAAGCAGCGCTCTGCAAGTTGCAGCCTGAGCACCTCGTTATAGTTGAAAACATATTCAAAATATTAATATAAACTAAGACTACGAATGCCAGCCACATGTGCTGCACCAAAATATACAAATTACTTAATAATTTTTTATGTTATTTATACTAAGTTTTGATTTAGGTAGGTACTACTACGGATGGTAAGTACTAGTATTATAATAAGTACCTACTAGCTGACTGATCCCGTGTGTATGTGTTTCTTACTTGTTGCCATGTCCCACGGGAACATATTACGGGTATTAAAAGTAGTCTAAAAGCAAGCACTCAGGGATAATCTGCTACTTGTCAGTGAAAGAATTTTCGGAATCGGTTCAGTTGAACGGTGATAGCAATTCTATTAAGTATACCCAACAATATAAATTTAGGATGCTTAAGGATATGGAAGGTGCGACTTGAGCAACCAAAGTGGGGTACCACCACCGTCGCGGCGGTGAGACCGATGTTGGAGGAGTGGCTGCAGAGGCAGCACGGTGGCCTCACGTATTGTACGACACAGGATCGTCACCGGACACGGAAACTTCGGAGAGTATCTGTTTCGCATGCATCGTGAGATCAACTCCGTCGGGCGCCACTGGAAATTCTTTTAATGCGTTCCAGAGGCATTCGGCAATGGGCGTAGGTATGGCCATTAAAAAAAAGATGATTAAGGATGGTAAACATCGTTCTCAAAGTCTATCTAGTTAATTCCAGTACCTACTTCGGTACTCGTACTAGGTAAGCCCTGTATCACGAGCGTCCTAATTTACTTTTATTTTAAGGTAACGGAATCCTGAAAGTAAACGAGAAAGGTAAAAGGGGTACCTAATATAGAAAACAGGTTTATTACAACCTGACACGAATACAGTTTATATTTTCTTTATAAGAATATAAAAATATTGAAAGACGAAGTTAGTCGTACGTTAAATGATCTAGGTAAGTACCTATTTATCTATACTTATAATAAATCTGTAGAAGTGACAATTCTGTACATTGAAAATATCAAAAAAATAAATGGCAGGGGGTGTTACTAGACCGACACCGAACCCAAACACGTGATTAAAAAATGTTTTGTCTGTCTGTTTGTTCAGGCATCACGCAAAAACTACCGGTTCGATTACGATGAAACTTGGTATAATTATTCTTTAATATCCTGGGCACCTATTGGCTTACTTTTTATCTCGGAAAAGTATATACATTAAAAACAAACTTACCGTTCGTACCAACCGCAAATTATAAGTTTGTCGTAGGTTACGTCACCCGCAGTGGAGTTCACTAAGGGGCGCTGCACACGGCTAAGATACTATAATATTTTATCTTAAGATACAATATCGACTATCTCGGTGGCACAATGGTACTATGTACGGACTGCCACCCTCGAGGTCTCGGGTTCGATTCCCGGGTCTGGTGGATAATGTATAATTATCTTTAGAATTTTACCCAGATAATTATCCCAGAGTCTGGAACTTGTGCCCGGTAAATGGCAATAGGCTCGCCCCCTATTACATGGGACCTAACATAGCTGGCGAGATGTGGGTGTGTTTGCACACCTCTGCCTACCCCTTCGGGGAAAAAGGCGTGATGCTATGTTATGTTATGTTATGTTAAGATACAATATCGCTCGCCATACAATTCAATGGACTATCACACACGACGAAGATAATAAATAATATTTCATATTTTCGTATCTTAAGATGAATTTGTATGTAAATAGAGAATATAATAGAAGAAATAATAGAGAAACTGTTGTAGCCCCCTACAACAGTTTCTCTATTATCTTTATGAACGCAATAAAACCCAAAACAATGGTTTTTAGAACTTTTGTCTGTTTGTCTGAATTTAAAACATTCAGCTCGCTAATCTCAGAAACGGCTTAACCGATTTGAATTTTCGATTTGAATTTGCGGTTTTCAGTAATGCGTTGTGGTTTATTCAACATAACATAAAAAGTTTGGTTTTCAATCGGTTCATAAATAAAAAAGTTATGTAGATCTAAAGTAACACGCAGGCGGAGCTACGGGCAACAGCTGGTAAAGACTAAATCTTAAGTCTCAAAATGAGTTTGAGTGAGACGATATGAACCTATCTTCACATCACTGGATCCACTAGTGGGCCTTTGGAGACATGTCAGTATTCTGAGACCCACCCGGTGGGTCTGCTTACTTAGTGGGTCCTTGAAGCCGAAGGGCACATTTCACGTCACAAAAACTTTTAGCTTCTCTGGAAGGTTGAAAAGTTAAGGAGTTAAGAGATTTTAAAATAAAATAATTATATATCTTTCTTTCATTTATTATTTTTGATATCTAACCCTTTTTAACAAGCAAACTTTACAAAATAAATGCTACGAGTATCCAGCCGAAGATCTTTCGTTTTCACAATTTTAGTGGAAAAAATAAAAAGTTAACATGGTTACGTAAATGATTTTTCTGGAATCTCATTGGTTGACTAATAGGATCTACCGAGGTATGTCGATAGACTAAACGTTCGATGGGTTTAGATTGGAATAAAGGGCGAGTAAAGATTGGAAAAATATATGCATGGTAACAGCGTGAGGGTAAAGTAATAAGAAACGTGAAAGAAAAAAGTCAATTTATTAGCGTTTACTTAGGTACGTGGCATATTGAAAACCTTTCGAGTATAAACTGAGGATTTTTTGTTCGCATCACGTATTCAAAGGTAGAAGCAAGTACCAAATAAAGATGGATTGAAAAACGGTATTCAGTAAAGAATACCTAAGTTCTTTTTTTTAAGTAAAGTTCCTATAAGATCTTAGTGTCGTCAGGCTACCTCAACTGCCAGTGACCTGTCGATGAAAGGCACTATTTAAGTAAGTAGGTCGTAGATTTTGCAAATGATTTCTCATATATTATGAGTGTTACTTTTAAAAGTCCGAGACGCCCAGGACTTTAATTGGCTGTGCCATAGGGCTGGCACGTAAGATTTTGTTCCCTTTAATCAACATTTCACCGCAAGGGTTTAATTTTTTTCCAAATTTAATAAATAAATTCATTCGGCCATTTTGGACATAACCCATTATATGTATGCCTGGTGACCGCAATAGGCTTGCCCCCTGTTACGCGGGACCAAAAATACTGGCAAATTGTGGGTGTGTAATGCATCGCTCTCTACCCCTGCGGGGATATAGGCGTGATGTGTGTGTGTGTGTTTGTGTTACTTTTTATACCGGGAATGAGTTGTGGGAATTGGGAACTAGAACACTATTTCACGCGGAATCCGAGGACATCAGAGAGTACCTAACTATCTAGTAAATATTTTTCTCCACAAGGAGTCTATAATTCCCATTTATACTGCGCAAAGTCTGTGTTATCTCGTTTTCTTGTGGGATTCTTCGAAATGCCAAATCTGATGGTATATCTTACAAATAACGTACCTATCTTATTGTATTTGTCCCTTTTTCTCGAATAGGCCTATCTCTGTGGTGAAGGAAAAGACAATTGACCCTTAGAACGGCTAATTGGAACATTGGTGAAACATGAGGAGCATTAACTAGGTAGGTATGTATAAAATATAAATGCCACAGGATTTATACAACGATAATCTTTAATCAACCTCAGAGACATGTTATACTATAACGTAATGTATTTAATCATTGGTCAACGTACAGTTTGTCGTAGTTGGACTTCTTAAAAAAATGATGTGGCTCTTATTAATAACAGCTGGATGTCTGTACTGCCTGCGAGACATTTTTTCGTTAAAGTAGGTATTTTCACACACACACGCACACACATACCACGCCTGTATCCCCGAAGGGGTAGGCAGAGGCGCATTCCACACCCACAATTTGCCAGTATTTTTAGTACCACGTAATAGGAGGCAAGCCTATTGCCGTCACCGGGCACACATATCTGTATATCATCATATGTCTGTAATAAACTTAGGCAATTCCTCGCCAAAATGGTCATACTAAAAATCGCATCCCATATAGAATCAAAATGATGCATATTCAATATGGATTAAGCAGCTACGGTCGCACATATAATACCTACCTACAAAGTATTTTTAATATTTAGCGGCGAATCCATCGTAACATTGTTTCCGCAAATATTAAACAGCAGTTTGATGATGACGATAATGGCCTCTTTACTATTGTAAAATCCTACCAGTCCAAGCCCAAGTGAAGTTCGTGTTACTAAAAGAAAACTATCACGATCAAAAATATCGAATTAAAATAGTGCATTCTGTATATACTTACTCGGGCTGTTGCTCGAAACAAGTTATGTACGAGTGGCGCAAATAATACCTACGGCGAGCTTTGGGTGCAAAGGGGCTCTACCAACATCTTTAGGGCCCCAGCGACCTCACCTGCTAGTGGCGCACCTGCTGATAAACGGACGAGACTCGTTAATTTACGGTACCTATGGAGTGGCTTCGGCCCCTACGTGGGTACCAGGTGGTACAACAGTGTTGGTCCGGGGGGGTACCACCGTGCAGCTGTGCTAAAGCCCCCCAAGTAACCCAGCCTAGGCTGGGTTGCGTTAGGGGTTCAGCAGCTGCACCGCCGGGCCCGGGGCGATGTATGGTGCAGCAGGCATGGGCCCAGTGGGGGCGAAACGGAGTCTAGTGTGGGTGGAGTGGGTCGATTCGCCGGCCAGGGAGACCCTTAGCAACGGCGTTGCCGCGGCCGCCCGCAACACAGTCATGGGGCCCGCCTGGGGCCAACCACCCCAGGAGGCTGCCCCACATGTTGCGCATAATCCTGATGTGGGATCGCCGCTCCGGGTGGTAACCGGTGTGGGGTAGCGGCGGCCTTGCATCAGGGGGGTTTGGGAGCCCTTCCGTCCGGCGAGTCGGCTCCGACCCAACCACACGGTTCTAGACAAAGCTAGCCCCTGCGCTTTGTCACTTACTGCTGCACCAAATGTCGCCCTGTCTTCACGCTTCTTCTTCAAAATCTACAATGGCAGTGCAACAAAAAAGAAATAAACGTTACACAGCGGCCCTAGGAAACCCCACAACTTCACATTTCGAGGTGGAGTTCACTAACGTCCGTGGACTCCATGCGAACCACGATACCGTCCACCACCACCTTGAGACGGCACGGCCCGCTGTGATGTTCCTCACGGAGACACAAATACGCCGCCCTGACGACACGTCTTACTATGGCTATGTCATCGAGGAACAATTTCGAGACAAAGTCGGGGTGTGCGTGTTCGTTAGGGCGGATGTTTGCTGCCGCCGGTTGCGCTGCCTAGAGAACCCCTCCAATTCCGTCCTTTGGCTGCACGTAGACCATGGCTCTATGAGCCAGATCTACGTGTGCGTCTACCGATCCCACACAGGGGATTCTGAGACAACAAAGCTCTTCCAGTACCTCAGCGAGACGGCTGATGAAGCGCAGGTGCGGTTCCCGAACGCTGACCTAGTATTTCTGGGGGACTTCAATGGCCATCACATTGAATGGCTGGGGTCCCTCAAGACTGATCATGCGGGTAGAGCCGCCCATGCGTTCGCTCTCTCCCACGGTCTGACCCAGATGGTATGCGGGATCACCCGGATACCAGACAGGTCAGATCACGCGCCCGCTCTGCTGGATCTACTGCTGACGAGTCGCCCAGCCCAGTACAGTGTTTCGGTAGGAGCCCCACTGGGTAGTTCCGACCACTGTGTTGTTCACGCTGGCATGAAGGTGTCACCTCCTGCACGTCCTGTACAAACGTCACGACGACTATGGCACTACTCGTCAGCGGATTGGGACGGTCTACGCGATTATTATGCGTCCGTCCCCTGGAGCCAGCGCTGCTTTGTAGGAAAGGCTCCTTCGGATAGTGCTTCTGCTATTGCTGGCGAGATCAGTTTAGGGATGGATTATTACATCCCTTTCACTGATGTCGCCAGTATCCGCAGAGCCCGTCCCTGGTTCGGGCGAGATTGTGCCAAAGCTGTTCGACAAAAACAGTCGGCATATCGTGCCTGGATCAGGGCCCGGGCTGTGCGCGACACAAACGTGGGCCACCTCAAAGCAGCGTACAACCGGGCCACAAAGTCGAGTAAGAGGGCCTTTAAGAGAGCAGATGCCCAGCGCGTCGCGCGGCTTGGTCAGGAGCTCACTTCCCATCCCACGGGCAGCCGTGGATTCTGGCAACTGGCCAAAGCCGTGCAATCTAACTTTTGTCAGCCCTCGCTGCCACCGCTGCGTTACCCAGATGGAACACTGGCTCACAAAGCCCAAGAGAAAGCGGATATGCTCGCAGACCTCTTTGCGGCTAATTCCCGGGTCGACGACCGTGGCCTGCAGCCCCCCGCCATCGCCAACTGTGGCCACACAATGCCTGATATTGTTATCAGGCAATGTGATGTACGGGCAGTGCTGCGGTCACTCGACACGCCGAAAGCCAGTGGCCCTGACGGCATTCCGGCGGTGGTGCTACGAAAATGTGCAGCTGAGTTGTCTCCAGTATTAACGCGTCTGTACCGCCTGTCATACTCTTCAGGGCTCGTGCCGGAGGTCTGGAAGGAGGCGAACGTACAACCGATCCCCAAGAAAGGGGATCGGTCCGATCCAGGCAACTATAGACCCATAGCTGTCACCTCAGTCATTTGCAAGGTGCTTGAGCTCCTTATAAATAAGCAGCTCATGCAATTCCTAGAGGATCACTCGCTAATCAATGATCGACAATACGGCTTCAGGCCAAAGCGATCAACGGGTGATCTTCTGGCATTCGTAACGCATGTCTGGGGTGGGGCTATGGAAAGGCATGGCGAGTCCTTGGCTATTAGCCTGGACATCGCCAAAGTCTTCGATGCTATGCAGATGACAGCACACTGCACGGGAGTTACTCGGTTCGTCCGACGGCGGGGCGATCTGAGATTGAGGAGGAGAGACGACGACTCGTGGCTGATCTCGACCGTAACCTCGACAGTATCTCTCAATGGGGTACCGAGAACCTGGTCGAGTTCAATGCCCGCAAAACACAGGCGTGTGCATTTACTGCGAAGAAATCCCCTTTCCTTCCCCTACCCTCTCTTCAGAATGCATTATTACCAATGAAGGACAACCTTGATATCCTTGGCATAGACGTTCGTCGAGAGCTCAATAATAAAAACTACATCGAAAGATGTATAGGGCTAGCTTCGCGGAAACTAGGAATACTGAATAAGGTAAAGAGATTCTTTACACCGGACCAGAGGTGTCTGCTGTACAAGACGCAGATTAGACCCTGCGTCGAATACTGCTCTCACCTCTGGGACGGCTCCGCGAAGTATCTGCTGGACGCTCTCGACGCTATGCAGCGACGGGCTATCCGTATTATAGATTGTCCGGAGGTAACGGGAAGCCTTGAGCCGCTAGTTCAGCGCCGAACAATAGCTTCCTTGGCCGCATTCTACCGTATTTACCACGGCGAGTGTTCTGAAGAGCTCTTCAAACGACTCGTGCCGGGCAGAGATGCCACCCCCACACAGTGGATAGCATGTTCGCGAGAACCGAACGTTTTAAACGTTCGTTTCTCTGCCGAACGATAGTGGCCTGGAACGCCCTGCCTGTGCACGTGTTTCCTCCCACATATAATCCTGGGTTCTTTAAGCGGAGCGTGAAGAGGCACAGCAGTAGGTCGTCAAGTTGAGGGCCACTCTCAATAGTAATGTGTGCTGTGAGAGTGGCCCACAATCGCTAGACGTCGTCACGACTTACCACCAGGCGGGCGGCGTCAATTTGGCGAACCAAATATAAAAAAAAAAAAAAAAAAAAAAAAAAAACGACTGCATACCTGGTTCCTAGACTTATCCAATGTATTACCGCCAGAATTGCAATGTTTAGACAGTCTTGTAACACATAGTGTTAAACGTAGGTTAAAAAACCACTTTATAACATCGCTAATACGATCAAAGCATGTATTTTTTCTACTCGTAGGTACACTCATAAAACAATGTAGAATAACGAGTATTAGTTATAAACCGCGTAGGTTTCTATAATACTCATGTACAATTTGAAATTATATAAATTTAAATGATAAATAAATAAAAAATATAATGTCATAATGGTTATGTCCAAAATGGCAGAATGAATTTAATAAAAAGTAGGTGTCCCTTCGTCCAGCATACTCACCATGGAATCCTGATATTTCATGATTGCCAAAAAATTGTGCTGAAATAGTGCTAATTAGTGCCCAAAGGAAAAAAATTGTGCTCTTATACTTAAGAAATTACAGCCATAGTTCGATGAGTATGCTGGACGAAGGTTTCGCCCAGCATACTCACCTCCGTTTGTGGAATCTGTGTATGCTTCAACCATAATTCATACTTAAAAAAATTGTGCCCAAATAGTGCCAAATGGTGCCCAAAAAGAAAAAACGGTGCTCTAATAACTCCGGAGTTATAGGCTTCGTTAAGTGAGTATGCTGGGCGTAGATTCTACGCCCAGCATACTCACTTCACTACGCGAATACCGAACGAGCTATAGGTACAACTTACGGCTTAAAAAATTGTGCTTGAAATAGTGCCCAATATCAGTTCAATTTTCATTTGACTTTTGACCTAGAACACCATTAAATTTAATTGTAAACTTTTACATAACATTAGATTTAATACAGTCGAGTTCAAAACTTTCTAATAACTTACATTTTGTATAACAATTTTTTAACCCCCGACGCAAAAACGACGGAAATTTGACGTGTCTGTGTTTATGTTTGTTTTTTTTTATATAAATCTTACAAGAAAAACACATACATAAGAATTGCAATAATACGATGCAACAAAAACTCCTTCGAGTTTTACCGTGCATTCGGGTCGTCAATCTTATTAATTCTAATGTAGGTATTCTAAGCACAATTTCTTACGTTAAGCACCTAATGAATATTATCATGGGAGGTAGAAAAATATAAAGTTGGCACATATCGGTGACGAGTGAGTCGACACCACACTGGACGCAACCGCCGCCGCCACTTCGAGCAACAGCCACACATAGATGTAGGTACCATAGTACAGCGCATAGCTGTGACTACACAGGATGCTCCATCACTAAAAAGTCACATTTAGTAATTATTTATTTTAATTTGCAAGAAAATATTTTTTGAGATTTCGTTTTAAAATTTTTGTTGGTGATTCTATCTTTGAGGGACAGGAAGTTGGTTTATTAAATGGGGTACATACTATATATTTAGGTGTTCTTTTCCCGTACAGGTTCGTATAGCGAGGTAGTGAAAGTTTCTTATTAGTGACACTACGGGTTACACGATTAGAGTCCCCCGATGATTTAGGGTTTTTAAAATTCTCATTTAAATACTCTTCGTTAAGTATGTTCAATTTCACTTTTTCATGTATATATGTAGGTATTATGTTGCAGAACTGGAAGAGTTGATGATAGTCATTTGTGTTATTCTTTTTATATTTTCAGGAACAATTTCTTTTAGGATTCTTAATTGAAGTACGTATATTTGGTCAAGGTGGCTTTTAAATGTCCTTCCGTAGCTTGATATCATTCACCGAGGCTTTTCCCAACTCAGTTGGGGTCGGCTTTCCAGTCTAACTAGGATTCGGCTGAACTGATATTTTCTGTGAAGCGACTGCCATCTGACCTTCACAACCCATGGGCGATATAGAAGTTCTGTAGTTAGACCGGTCGGATTTTCGATTTAGGGTTGGAACTACCCCTAACGACTGCCGTCGGTCTGGCCGAGGACTTAACGTGCTCTCCGAGGCACGGAGGAGTCTCAGTGTCTTAAGAAATGGTCACCCATCCTAAGACCGGCCTGAGTCGATGTTGAGGCAATGTGTTAATATTGTCGGTTACCACTAGACCACGAGCCCCTCAAGTCCGAGTCCTTCCGTAGCTTGATAATCCATATGAAATTATGAATTCTGCTAGCGATTTATAGAGAATGAGGAGGGTTTTATAAGGAACTTTATATTTAATTATAGAAAATTTTGCTAGAATTGCTCTTAGTTTATTATACACTAGGTTAATATGATCTTTCCAGTTAAGGCGGTTATCCATCGTTAAACCGAGGTACATTTGATTTTCGACGTGTTCAATAAGGTCACAGTTACAAGGCGTATTTGAATTTTTTAGATTATTCTTATGTCACATTCGTGACAGTGTGCTATAAGACATTACGGATCATAAGGTTCTGGAAGCAAAAAGTACTTGGATGCATATCGACTGTAAATTAAAACGCTCTGAGAGCAAAACGTCTCCAATTGAAAATTACTGTATGTTCCGAGAGCACAACGTCCTCAATGATAAATACTCGCAACGTAAAAGGCCCTGAGAGAAAAAGGTCCGTATCCTTTTAAAGTCCTACCTGTCATGTCATTATGCCGGTGGTAGGTAGGTATGGAAAACGATATTTTCTCTTGTATTTTTTAAACATAATATTCAAATTATAAAAAAATGATCTTATTGTGGGTACCTTTTTTTTTTTATTTCCGCGAGCACGCGGCCGCTCCCATGTCCATTGCTGCGGGCATCTTCGGTGACCCCAGAAGGTATTTCCAGTGGCGCCCGGTGGACTTTGGCCAGCTGCGTGGCCTCTTTGGGGGTTTGGTCGGAATGAAAATGCCGCTTCGTTGGGGTTGGGTTCTATCCCGCGTCGGTGAGTGAATGTGGTTGCTTGCTGTGGGGCAAAGGTCCCGCAGCACGCAACCCTTCTAGCCTGCTTCTGTAAGGACGGCGGGTGGCTATCCCGCCATCCTCAGGCCCCGATCATGGAGGTCGATGGTCCTGGGCGTAGATGAGTCTGCGGCGCCCTGGCCTCTGATTGCGAAACTCAGCGGGGAGGGTACGCTCCGTCTCCCTCTCAGCCGCCTCCTTCGCGAGCATGACTTGCTCGAAGAACGACACGGCCGCGTTCCACCTACTCGCGCTGGGGACCATGGCTTGGAGCATGGTTCCCATGGTTCGCACTTAGGTTGCTCAAGTCGCACCCTCCAAGTCTCCATGAGATCCTGGCGGAGTTGGGACCGCTGGTCCTCGATTTCTCGAGTTATTGTAGGTACCTATAGTCGACAAAATGACGAACGTAAAGTTACACTTGAGATAACAACACAACGAACATTGCATTGGATGAGTAGGAACAGAAATGTTGCACATTAAGGATTCTTTTAATATTAGAAACTCTTTGCAAGAACTCATAAGGTGTAATACACTCTTCTTCAAGTTTTTTCTTCTCTTCGGCGTATTGTATATTAAAACGAATATCAACCTTTCGTCTCTTGACACCATGAAACAAGCTAATTTGTTGTCTTTATGCACTTTTGTAGACTTCTACTTAAGATATCTACGATAAAATTAATCATAAAATAGACAATGAAAAATGATAATCTAAAGAGGTTTCATTTCAAGAGGAAATGGAAAAGTTCGTTATGCATCAAACACGTTTTGATTTAATGTCACCTTCAGTTGAAGGCTATTTTTACTAAACACTTACTGAAATGAGGACGATTAGCTCCATGAGTGTTTTGCCGTGGGAGACCAATTGATTGAAAGACGTCATGACTAGAGGACTAACTATTGGAAAGTCCATTTTGCTTCCTGAACCTTATGATCCGTAATGTTATAAAATTAGAGGAGTAAAAGATTTTCTGTTTTGGCTGGAGCTAATATACATAACCTTAGTCTTTTGTGCATTCAAAACCAGCCCAGCATCATGTGACCATGTTAAGAGTCTCTCAAAGTCCCCTTGAAGACAATTTTGGGCCTCTATAACACTAGGCCCGGCGGACACTATGCAAGTATCGTCTGCACATTGGAACATGTGTGTGTCTGTGGCATCGTAGCTCCTGAAAGGATGATCCGATTTGGATTTTGTTTTTTTGTAAGGTGAATTAGTCGGGATGTGGGGTATGGTTTTAACATGTTGTTGGAGTTTACTCCTTAAGAATCGATTTTCATATATAAGGCGCCCGGTATGAGAAAAATCCGAGGGGTAAAACCTACTAACAAGTAACGAAAACGTGTCACGTTTTTGGTGCGCACCTTTAGTGCGCAACTTTCTAATTTGGTATGGTTAGATACTCGTACTTAAGGAGTAAACTCCAGTCGTGTGTCGGAGCTGACACACACACTTTTTTCTTTTAAGGACTACCTCACTATGTACGGACTGCCACGCTCGAGGTCTCGGGTTCAATTTCCGGGTCTGGTGGATTATGTATAATTCTCTTTAGAATTTTACCCAGATAATTATCCCAGTCTGGAACTTGTGCCCGGTAAATGGCAATAGGCTCGCCCCCTATTACATGGGACCTAACATAGCTGGCGAGATGTGGCTGTGTTTGCACACCTCTGCCTACCCCTTCGGGGAAAAAGGCATGATGCTATGTATGTTTTTAAGTTATGCAGAACTTATAGTGTGACCTACGTATTTCCTTTTTTACAAATTTTATTAATTTATTTTATTAATTTTATTTTATTAATTTTATTGGCTGCAATAGACTATTAGTGCCCAGACAGTTTTTTTGGGAAATATTTCACCCTACAAGCAATGAAGTAATACGAGTAGATTTAATTTACGCTTACAATTTCATTTATTTATAAAAAAAAAACAAAAAATAATTAATAAAAATTAAAATAAATTAAATTAGCATTTAATCGACAGTTTTTGATATGTGAGAAAATACCACAATTATTCCCAATCACATAACCGCCCACAATAAGAATTTTTAATATGTTTATCTTAAAACATGTGTGAACGACTGTACCTCATTTAACGTTAGTATGTATAAACCCAACATCGTACCTCATATGCCCAGATAGGTCAAAAAGGGTCAAGTGGGCGAATGAGGAAACGGTTGAAAAAATTATTAAAAGTATAAATGTAAAAAAGAGCCCGGGATATGACGGCATACGAGCCAAAGATATAATTTCCTTATCTGAAAAATTGGTACCTGTCATGACCCACCTTATTAACTGTAGTTTAAAAACTGCCATATATCCCGACCTCTTGAAAGTAGGGGTGATTAGACCAATATATAAAAAAGGCAAACAGGATGATTTTAACAATTATCGGCCCATCACTATTTTATCATGCATTGATAAAATTATGGAAAGATATTTGGGTAACGAGATCAGTGACTTTATGTATTCTAATAACATTATTAATGACAATCAGTTCGGGTTTCAGAAGAACAAAAGCACAACTCAACTTCTATGTAAATTCACTAACGAGGTTAACGCTCACTTAGATGGAAAAAGGCATGTATTGGCATTATTTATTGATTTTAGCAAGGCTTTTGATATGCTCCAAAATGACATCCTGTTTGATAGGTTATCGCGAAGTGGGGTACAGGGTCCCCTTTTGGATCTCTTGAAAAATTATCACCATAACAGATTTACGACCGTAAAAATAAAAAATGAATTTAGTACCCTTGTAATGACCACTAAAGGTACGGCCCAGGGTTCTATAATAGGACCCACTGAATATCTATTATATGTCAACGATATGTCCAATGTGATTCGGGGGGGTTCTGTATACCAGTTCGCGGACGACACATGCCTACTTGTTGCCAACAAAGATATCCAAGAAGCCCAAAAAATTCTGCAGCACGACTTCAACCAGCTGTGCAAGTGGGCGCATGATGTAGGCTTAGTAATAAACGCACAAAAGACAAAAATAGTTCACATACACTCCTCACATAATAAAACGTTGACTAAACCCGAAATTGTAGCACATAATCACGACTGTATGCATAGGTCTTTGTATAGTGGTTGCAAGTGCCCGACACTAGAGGTTGTGGCACAACATATGTACATCGGACTCATGATTGACACCCGGTTCTGCTGGAGACAGCATATAGATAATGTGTGTAACAAACTAAGATCTATATTAAGCAAGCTCAGTGTATTAAAACTCAAATTACCATTTCAAGTACTACGGATGTGATACATGGCTTTGGCGGACTCGGTTGTCGGCTATGGGTTGAGTAGCTATGGTAGGACTTATAAAACATACCTAAATGATATATACAACCTACAATTGCGCTTGCTAAAGGTGATTGTACCAAAGCATATTAAAGAAAAATATACTAACAATGATTGCGAAATATTCAGGTACTGTAATGTTATGAGTGTTTTTGATAAAATTAAATTTAGTATCCTCACTGAAACTAGTGTACCAGAGAGACTGGTTGAGAGGACGAGACCTGAGTACATGAGATCAATTATACACAAAAATAAATACATACTACCTAAAACTCAAAATGTGTATGGAGAAAGAGTTGATGACTACTGGCTTCCTGTCTTTTTAAACGGGCTACCTGACGACCTACAGAATCTTTATAGAAGCACTCATCAATCATTTAAATGTAAACTAAAACTGCACTTTCTTCCAAAATGTCATAATGAGAGAAGATATAACAATTAACACATATACCAATAACCGTAGTTAACTACATTATCGACAGTTTTCTAATGTATAGTTAAACTAATTTATATATAATTTCTAAAAAATAATTTAGTTTATTAATTGCGGCTCCCTATACTCAGATAGACCCTGCGAGGTCTTCGTAGTGTGGGACATTGTAATGTATAGATTGTATTTTACGTATATTGGAAAAAAAAAAAAAAAAAAAAAAATGTTGAAGTTTACAATTAAATTTAATGGTTTTCTAGGTCAAAAGTCAAGCGAAAATTGGACTGATATTGGGCACTATTTCAAGCACAATTTTTTAAGCCGTCAATTGTACCTATAGCTCGCTCGGTATTCGCGTAGTGAAGTGAGTATGCTGGGCGTAGAACCTACGCCCAGCATACTCACTTAACGAAGCCTATAACTCCGGAGTTATTAGAGCACCGTTTTTTCTTTTTGGGCACCATTTGGCACTATTTGGGCAAAATTTTTTTAAGTATGAATTATGGTTGAAGCGTACACAGATTCCACAAACGGAGGTGAGTATGCTGGGCGAAACCTTCGTCCAGCATACTCATCGAACTATGGCTGTAATTTCTTAAGTATAAGAGCACTATTTTTTTTACTTTGGGCACTAATTAGCACTATTTCAGCACAATTTTTTGGCATTCATGAAATATCAGGATTCCATGGTGAGTATGCTGGACGAAGGGACACAAAAGTAGCAGGTATTTTTGAAAAATAAAATGAAATCCGTTGCCGTTTTGGTTGCCATTGTTGGTGCGAAAGGCAACAAAATCTTACGTGCCAGTCGCTGTGGCACAGCCAATTAAAGTCCTGGGCGTCTCGGACTATATATAGTAGGTATTATAATTATATGAAATCGTTCTTCCCAATACTTTTCGTCGTGAACAATTATCTAGCGCATTATGACAAATCTAGCAAATCCATGTCTAAAATGCTATGTAAGTACCTATGTATTGTGATCTCTAGTGTAATATTATGTACCTACTTGTATATGTTATAGAATGCTTCATGTCCATTACTTATGTCTTTCCTTATTTAAATTTCTTTGTTAACTTATATTTTTCTTATGATATTAGTATTGTCTCCATAAGATTGTTTTTGTTTCCTCACTAAATTTACTCAATGACCCAATGACTACCTACTTTCACATCTTATTTCTTACTGTTTATGTCCATCCAAAGGTTGCCTGTAAGAGATCGCTTTTAGTGATAAGGCCGCCATTTGTACATTTTCATACGATGTTTTTCAAATTTATTTATATTGGTGTACAATAAAGATTATTCTATTTTATTCTATTCTATTCTATTCCATAGTCTCTGTCAACACCAATGGTACAGGGGCGTGACTGTATTAATGTATGACAAATCTACGTATTTATTTGTGCCCCTGCGATGAACAAAGGCTTGCATACGTACGTAAATTCCCACTATACGATAGAAGCCAGTCGTAAATACGATTAATGAATAAATCCCTGGTTCCCTGGCTCCACAGGTTGTAATATTTCAATAAAAGCACACTGAGATTCGAACAATATGGACGTGAATAGCACCGTATCGATCGTACTCCATTCCACCAAGCTGCATCTGTATTTAACTCTATTAAAAGTTACCTTCATAATATTATAATCACGACTATATCCCGAGGGGTTATACAGAGGTGAGATATACTCTACACACATTTTGCTAGCAATTTTGTTGGTTCCACGTAGCCAGACGTAGCTCCACGCTTTTATCGGAATTAATATTAATAGAAAATCCATTAGGGACCTTATCTAAATCTCCACGCAGTGCACCTGCTGAGAGACGAACGAGACTCAAGGCTTAAGAATACTCAAAATGCCCAGAAATAACAAAAGACTCGCTTTTCGTGGGACTAACAGTGACGGACGAGTTGTAGGCGTAATGAATGCCTCTGTCACAGATGTAATTTTGTGTGTTTGTGAGTAAATGATGAAAATTACGTGTGTGTTATATTACGTGTTGTGTTAATAAACCGTGTAATGCGGAACATGTTTGTAATGTGAGCTGACTGTCAAAACGGTCTTTAGATGTAAGTACCTATGTAACGATCTAACGATGGCTTTTCCACTGAGTGCGCTTGAAAGCATTGCCGTCGTTCCCTGGAAATATTCCCGCCTAAGGGTTCACAGAGTTCAAAAAAAGAATATTGTGTTTCCATTTACATTTTTTTTAACCTGCAATAAAACTTTCTTATATTCAAGTGTGTAAGAAAACGAACTGCTGATACCTATAAGTTATCCGAAGGAGGCTTCGGTAAATCCGAAAGCAGCAATACCTACTTAGGTTTGTTTTCTATTACGTGGGATATACATACATACAATCAGAGTAGGTATATGCATCTTATTCGCCCCTTTTTTCTAATAACTTTTAGTTACCAAAGCGTCGTTCCTAAAGCGGTAGGCTACTGGCAGGAAAAGATGGTTTGGGCCTCTAAGACCTTGGTGAGTAGGTATACTCCTCTATTTTGTGCGATACCAATGGTTGAGTATGTCGAAAAATAAAAACTAAAGTCGACATTTGTCGATATTGGCCATATTTAGACAAGGGTTGTTGATGAAATGCGGTGACCTCTTTAATAGCTTGGTAGTAAATTAACCCAAATCGCTTTCTGATGTTACTATTTTGAAACTGAAAAGTTTATGAAATGGAGAGTGAAATATACTTACTCATAGTTTTAAATGACAGAGTGGATGTAATGGTCTTCATGTTTGCACAACTTCTGTCGCGACGAATTTTGGTTTCTCTTTAGGGTAGTAAAAGTCTGGGAACCCTTATATTTTTGTCATGTCCGTCCGTCCTCGGATTTCCTCCCAAACGGTTAGTGCTAGAAAGATGAAATTTTGGACGGATATGTGTATTTACTACTCCAACAAAGTGCTAAAATAAAATTATGAAAAATATTTTTTTCACAACAAGTAAAGTGCAGAGGATTTTTTTCTCACGTCAACCCCATCTTGTGGGGTATCATTAGATAGGTTTTTTAAAAGCATACAGAGGTTGCTAAGATGATTTTTTTGATTTAAGTATCCGTTTGCAAGATACTTAGTTTTGAAGAGCATGATTTTACAAAAACAGGGCGTCCCCTCGTCACCCCTTTACAATCTAAACGGCTAGCGTGAAGAACCTGAAAAAATTCATGATGGTAGTCCTTGTAATGAACTTTGAAGGAAAACTATAACGGATGGTGTAACTCTGTTAGTTCAGGAGTTATAGAGGCTTTATGGGTAACTGCGGAACCCTATTCTATGCGTGACTCGACACGCACTAGGCCGGTTTTTTTATAAATGCCTATATTTGGTAGGACGAGGCTCTGGGAACTATAAAAAATCTCCTTTACCGTCCATAGGTCCGCCATGATGGCCGCCGCGATTTGAGACTACTTATTGACGAAAGTTGGACAATTAATATGCCTGTTATCGACTACTATGGGGGACTCAGGCGTGATTAACGTATATTACAGAGTAGCTGTCCCAGCAAACTTCGTACCACATAATTTGTTATAATATTCCGCTAAACTTTTTTTTTTCTTCCATAAGAACCTTCTTCTGATAGTAACGATCACAACAAAAAAATAATTAGCTAAGTCGGTCCAGCCTTCCTCGAGCCAATAATCTCTTAACCAACACAACTTTGTTTTATATATCCATTATCTACAAATGTCTGAAACACTTATGTAACTATAGGCAAGCGGCGAACCCACTGAAAAACTAAAATGACTGACCAATCAGTGAAAATGTGATTTCCCCAATACAAATTTGTACTTTTTGTAAACCTTGGACCAAAAGGCGTCGATTGGTAAGAAAACAAAATTTGTGCCGGTGGGCTATTAATTGTTATAAACATATTATTTGCATTCTGCAATTTGTAAACTGATAAAAAGTTAGTTTTTATATTGGAAAATGATTTCAAAGGGTAAAACGGGCAAAATAGAACACTTTTAACTTGATGATTTTTTCGAAAAAATGCGTTTTAAAGAAGTTACAACCATTCTAAAGCGCAAAATTGGTCACATTCAACATTTTTTATCTCGCCGAGTTTTGATCGAATTCAAAAAAATCCTGCGGCAGAATACTTGTCAGATCTTAAGCTTCAACTGGCTATTTTTTTAAATGAGAAAATATACATTTTTCACATCGTAAAATCTATTTATACACATAGCGATTTTTTTAGCGTTCTACAACCCGGAGGCAGTGGTGAGAAATCAGATGCTAGATGACAAAGCAAAAAAGTTCTTAGATAATTTTTCAATGTATTCCAAATAAAAAAAAAAACAAAAAAAATTTTTTTTTTGAAATTTGGAGTTCCTTATTGATTACCCGTTTGAATCCTGTCAAATTGCACGTGCTTTATACGAGTTGACGCGACTCTACATGCGTATAATAGTGTATCTTAACTCGAAAAAACGCTACGCTATTTTTCGATGTGAAAAGTGTATATTTTCTCATTTTGAAAAATAGTCAGTAGAAGCTTAAGATCTGATAAGTATTCTGCCACTAAAAAGTGTTGTATTTTGCCCGTTTTACCCTTAGAAATCATTTTCCAATATAAAAACCAACTTTTTATCAGTTTACAAATTGATATGTTTATAACAATTAATAGCCCACCGGCACAGATTTTGTTTTCTTACCAATCGACGCCTTTTGGTCCAAGGTTTACAAAAAGTACAAATTTGTATTGGGGAAATCACATTTTCACTGATTGGTCAGTCATTTTCATTTCTAAACACTTTTACGGGGGTTTGCCGCTTGCCTACTAACGCCATCAATCAAATTACCACTTAGTCCTACATCAACAGCCACCATAGAGGAATAAGCCATAGACACAACCGCTGCACCTTAGGGAATGGGAACGTGTTACGTGTTTGAAATTCAAACCTCTTTGGCTGTACTGAGTGGATTCAGTCGTGAGCGCTTAACCACTACTGATTGAAACCCCTATTGGTCACTAATTCTCTCTAGAGAGGTATTAAAATGAGTTTACTTAGTGTATGTATAGGTACTCTATAGGTACTTTCTATACCCTACGCTACTTACTTAAAACAATAACTTTTTTATCTATCCCGCATTTTTGCAATATTTTTGATCGCTGCTCCGCCCCTATTGTTCGTGATGTGATATTTTTAACCTACAGCCTTCCTCGATAAATGTAGAAGTATGTAGGTATGTCTTAAAACGACAGAGATGCTGTAAAAATACAATCTACACAAAAGTTACTCCCATACTTTTCCCAAAAGTACAACTTCAGACTTCTCAAAGTAATAATGAAGTCAACCAAAGCATTTCAGATAACTCAATAGAACAAAAGTGATTATATTGTGAAACATGTATCAGATAATAATATATTCACATCCTAACATTGAATCAGGAGCACTTTGGGGACCGAAGTTACGACGATAAATTTGCCAAGTCGATATTACGATGTTGTCTTCGTAAGTAAAAAATACCGCCTAAAATACTGCTTAGACTGCAAAGATTCTATTGGTATGTAACATCTGTCCTTGCTGTTCGAATTACAGAGTAGTTATGGAGTGGTCTATAGTGTTCGGTAACAGATGAAATACAAATATCTTAACCTTCTTTGAGAACCACTCTATCCATTGGTAAAAACGGTATAGCAATCCGTTGCGTAGTTAAGATCTAAGCTTACATACAATGCAAGCACTTTGTTTTATACTGGTATGATGTAGTTGATAAATGTCGAACTTGGTTGATATCTTATTGTATTTTTAACTGGTAAGTACTCGTATCTAAATGGGACGGAACGGCATATTCACTACGAAAATCTGTAGAACTAGTATGGTGTCTCGCGCGGTGCCTCGCGCCGCACCATGCCATAGGTTTTGGCCTATAACTTTTGATCCCTTAGGGCTAGGTCAAATTTTCGATTTTTTGGCTAGCCTCCAGATCGAGGGCTATCAATAGAGGGGTCAACCATCATTGGAGCATAAGCAGTTCTCGAGAGCTGGGGGGGGCAAAAATGACATTCCGTATTTCTATATATAGATCCTTTCGTCAAGTCACAGAATCTGCCACTGAAATTCTACTTTAATTGTAATAATGCTTATAAAAGGTTGGTTGCACTAAATTTCGGTTGCATTACAATAATCGCGATTACGGGTTGACTGAGAAGACTCTGTTGAAGCAATCCGACTTATGGTCCCATGTAAAAAGACACAAGTCTACTGCAGTTACCGGGCCTTACAATAGAAAAGCAATTGCCCGTTCTGTGATCCGAACCTACAATCCAACAGTCAGGACCGCCGTTACACATCTACCGTCTCTTCAGTGCAAACGTAATTAATTACTTAAGTATGTTTATCGTATAAATTTCATGACGTCATACATTAGACTTAGATTACAAGCGGGCGAATCAAAATGCAAACACCAGTGTTTGAATATGGGTCATAAATCATCATCATACGTAAATTGCTTTTGTTTTCAATGTACGGTAGCTTGTGCTGAATTTTATTTCAACGTGTTTACACTGTGAACATTTGAAAATTAAGGTCTCTTTGTCTAATGCCAACATGCAACAAAGCCTCACGTTTCTGTCCCCTACGAAACAGACAGAGGCGTTAATTACTCCAATATTTCACTAGTGTTAGTCCCTCGAAAAAAATGAGGCTTCCAGAATGCTGGCTGTGTTGCCTCCTACAAATTCGGGAGGAGCATTCTGGAAACTCCATGGATTTTACACGAATTTATTCCTAGTTAAATATTGAAGTACCTATGAATTCTTTTGTTTGTGTATATAAATTGAACAGGTTTTCGCATGAACGAGCAAGCCCAAATAGCGTTTTCACATTCGTGCAATGTGATTAACGACCCACGATATCGTCTATAATATCGTGACGATATCGTAAGTAGCAGCAGTATTAAGGTAAGAAAATTAATTATCGTGAAGATATCGTGCAATGTGAAAACGCCCAACTGCAAAAACTAACATAGGTGTAAGTACTTACTTTATAAAATTTAGTTGTTTAAACTTTTTTTTAGAAACCGGTACTTAGTGGAATATGATTTAACACTGTGGTTGAATGGAAAAGTTTTCTGCGGTTCTTTCTGTTACAAGTATTTATGTCAATGTCACAACGTCATGTTTATTGGAACTGAAACATACCATCCCTGAAGGAGCTGGACAAATATGACAGAGAACTTATTAGAGAATAGAGAACTATACAATATATATATTTATTCAGTTGACTTTAAGCTTGTAAAAGTTCATTAAAACTTCAGGCGTTGTAAGTTATAATGGTAGTTACGTACACACTTAGCGAAAAAAGTATGACTTGAGTCTCTATCCTCCGAATTAAAAAATATTAAAGAGTTTGAGCTGGTTCTGGTGTCTTTTTTTTTTTAATCCGCTGCCCTGGGCCGCGGCTGCACCTACGTCCATGGTTCTGGTGTCTTAAAAAAAGTAACATTATAAACTTGGTCCCAACAAGGCCACTAAACCTAGAGGTGTTTCTCCTTCGTATTATACGAGCTACAGGATAGGCTGTTGGACAAATTCCTGTGACTCCATAAAGTGACACTTGTCAGGGCTATCCTCGGGGATCAAATATGAGTCGTACACAGTTAAAATTAGGAGAATATAGGTAACAAGAGAATATTGTCGAACAAAATAACTAACGTCTGATATTATAGAAATACTTAATGGGAAATATTGCGTCGAGTATTTTATAAGATCGATACGTTTTCCCAGAACGTTACTGGTTAAGGAAAAGCTTATTTCTATAAACCTTCGTACCATGCATGACTGAAATATATAATGTAATAAAATATGAGTTCATAAGTACCTAGTACCTACTTATTTTACGTGCGCAGTATCAAGAAGCATACTTAATTGACGTAGGTACGTAAAAGCACTTTTGTAAAGGCTCTTATGTGTTATACTTAGGTTTTCTATTTAAGATCTATACATACTAAAATCTACACTATATACAGGCATTAAAGAACACCTCCGCTTCGTCGTTTATTTCAGATCTTATTTTCAATATAATATTTTTCTCATTAATCACATTGTGCAATACCTTTTTTTTAATACCTACTTAATCGAATAATCTTCAAATAATATCAGCTTTAAAATAAAAAATAAAATAAAATAACGTTTATTATCTTTGAATTTTTAGAAAATTATTTAGATTCGTCAAAACTTGGTGTGACTCTACCGAGGGTTCCAAAATGCAACGAGACTGAGAGCCCTCAAGAAACTCAGTTCGGCTTTTTTCAAAATATTTCATCTTAAATCTAATACTGAGTTATTTAGAAAGGAGCAATTCGTGTTACAACCAGGCAGCCTTGTCATCTAAGAAATCATTAATACTATAATAAGCTTTATGGCACAATTTACTTTTTATTAGTTTTTTAAATTTATTGACATATAAATTTGCTATTTCGGTTGGCAATGTATTGTACATTCGAATAAAGTTCCCCGCAAAAGAATTACTCACTTTATGAAGCCTAAATTTAGGAACAGCCAGTTTATCCTTATTTCTTAAGTTTAGATTATGATTATCACTATTTAGAAAAACTTCCCCAAATAAATTTCTCGCCTACAGCCCAGTATACATTGAGGTATATATACCGATGGACTGTCCCTTCTCATGACAAAAAAAGAATGTCCTATAGTTCTAGTCAATTCTAGTCCAATATACTGAAAATCCATGGTGTTTTTTCTTATTATAAAACCAAAATAAACCGTAGATTTCTTTCCAAAAAGAATTTTTCGACCGGTTTAGAACCGCGTAGACAAATGGAATGCTACGAAAACCGAACACTGCAGATGACAAATGCTACGCGCTACAAATATGACACGTTCTATGAATAACATTACTTTGTATACAATTTTGTAGTACAAACTCTGTTGTTTTTGGATCTTAAATTCGTAATAATCACGTCTACACCGAGGGTGTAAGCAGAGGTACATTACACGTCCAAATATTTCTAAGTATTTTTGTTGATCTCACGTAATGGGCTAACTAGAGGTTGAAATACTCTATCAAATAATTTTATATTTAATATTCGTGTGGACTTGAACACATTTTCGCTTCACGATTGTGTGTGTTATCCTTAGAAAAAGTTAACAATACTTCCATTTGCTTTAAAATACACATATTCATTGAAATACAGTTGTAATAAACATCTAAACATCGAGAATTATTATCGTGCAGACACTGTATACGTCGCGTGCGAAGTTGTGCTAACAAATAACTTGTAATTAAATTTAATATAATTTAATACCACAGACAAACAAAGACTTCTACAACTCGTCTCGTCTCCAAGGACACCGGTTGCTAGTATCTATACCTAAAGCAAGTTCTTGTATATGTTACACAAGGGTATAATAAAATCTTAAAATAAAATAATGAGAAAATATGTAGAAATTATGAATATGATATGAAGCAAAAATTCGATGTTGTCGGTAGTGGTCATCGTAGCTCAGTTGGCAGAGCAGTCCCCTGTTAGGGAAAGGCCGTGGGTTCGAATCCCGCCGATGACATCAGTTTTTGTGATCTATTTATAATTTCTTTCTTAATATTTTAAGAATAGTTTAAGCAAACTCATTGCTATGAAATACAAAACTAAAAATTCAGTGTCTAAATATCGTTGTAACACGATACACTGGTACCGTCAGTTCGGTACAATAGCGGTAGGTGGATCCAACGCTAACCTTAATAGCGCGATGTAGAAATTATGAATATGATATGAAGCAAAAATTCGATGTTGTCGGTAGTGGTCATCGTAGCTCAGTTGGCAGAGCAGTCCCCCTGTTAGGGAAAGGCCGTGGGTTCGAATCCCGCCGATGACATCAGTTTTTGTGATCTATTTATAATTTCTTTCTTAATATTTTAAGAATAGTTTAAGCAAACTCATTGCTTTGAAATACAAAAATATATGGATTTGGTAAGGATTCATCTAAAAATTCAGTGTCTAAATATCGTTGTAACACGATACACTGGTACCGTCAGTTCGGTTGAACAGCGGAAGGTGGATTCAACGCTAACCTTAATAGCGCGATGTAGAAATTATGAATATGATATGAAGCAAAAATTCTATGTTGTCGGTAGTGGTCATCGTAGCTCAGTTGGCAGAGCAGTCCCCCTGTTAGGGAAAGGCCGTGGGTTCGAATCCCGCCGATGACATCAGTTTTTGTGATCTATTTATAATTTCTTTCTTAATATTTTAAGAATAGTTTAAGCAAACTCATTGCTTTGAAATACAAAAATATATGGATTTGGTAAGGATTCATCTAAAAATTCAGTGTCTAAATATCGTTGTAACACGATACACTGGTACCGTCAGTTCGGTAGAACAGCGGTAGGTGGATTCAACGCTAACCTTAATAGCGCGATGTAGTAATTATGAATATGATATGAAGCAAAAATTCGATGTTGTCGGTAGTGGTCATCGTAGCTCAGTTGGCAGAGCAGTCCCCCTGTTAGGGAAAGGCCGTGGGTTCGAATCCCGCCGATGACATCAGTTTTTGTGATCTATTTATAATTTCTTTCTTAATATTTTAAGAATAGTTTAAGCAAACTCATTGCTTTGAAATACAAAAATATAGAGTATAATAAGTTGACTCATAGAGTTGGAGCTTTCGATTGCCGGCACTTGGTGGAGCCTATTGTAGGTGAGATTGGGGCTGGTTGTGACACGGGTAGGTTAACATTAACAAGTGGATTTACGCTAAACTACTGATCGTCATTGCACCCGATCCCATTTCATTCTCCCATCCCTTTACAGAGGCCGGGACCTTAAGCTGGCCTTATAAAAAAAGTTCTCGCGAAATGAACTTTGTTCATATTAAGTTTAGGTCGTTTTGCGCCGCCACTGGACTTGTACCCCGGAGTTTTTGATAGAGCCCCTTAGCATCATTTGTATGTAAAGTTACGAAAGCATGTCACTAGTAGCATCCACTATATGGCCAAAGCCCAGCGACCAAAAGGTTGAAAAGCCGGCGTACATTTCAACACTGCTGCTATCAATAGCACGGACCCTTCTAAGGCAAGAGTAAGCCTATGGCAAGATAGTTTCTCAATACCTACTTTCATCCCGCCCGTTCAGAAACTACCCAGACACAAACTCCCCTGGCCCACATGGAAGGCTCTTAATAGAATGCGAACCCAGGTTGGCAGATCCAAAGATAATATGTCCAAGTGGGGTTACATTGCCACTAAAGAGAACCAGTGTGCATGTGGCTTATCACCACAAACCATCAGCCACATGATGTCATGCCCGGGTTGCCCAGAGTCGTGCACTTTAGATGACCTGTACGAGGCAATGCCAAATGCGATTCTCATTGCAGAGCACTGGGCCAAGACAATATAATCATCATAGAGTTGCCCATCGACACGAGAAGAAGTAGCATGCTCATTTAGATCACCGAACGATCTAATGGAATGCTACATGAGGTGGAGGTTCATCATGTAATCCGTCTTTCTCTCGCCATGACACTCGCTTACAACTTATCTACAATGATAACTTTGCATGTGTGTCTTGTCATGTGATTGACATTTTCTGCAATATCATTGGGCACTATATACTAAATAAATGTTTTTTTCTTCTTTCTTTATTTATTTCTTTCTTATCTACAAACTCTTCCGATGCCATGATCATAGAGCTGGTGTAACCCTGACTAAGATGTTCTAGATCCTAGTAACACACTACTGACGTGGTCGTGAACCAACTGCTAACACAACCACTTTCAGCTTAGCTGGAGGGGTTAACGGGAATGCTAATAGATCGTATTTGCGATTAAGTGCCTACTAGTATTTTTTAAATAAAGCCGTGCTTAAACACTTTTAGCAAGCTAACAGAAATGCTACTAGCATGTGTATGTAGCATAAAATGTGTTCGTGGTTAGTCATTTACCGAGCCTTCTCTCAACTCAGTTGGGGTCGGTCGGCTTTCCAGTCTAACTGCGATTCGGCTGAACTATTCGTGGTTAGTATATTCTTAAAAAATTATAAGCCAATTTGCTATCAGAGCCATACATGCTATGATTTTTTTTAACTATAGATATTTTACCTTCACAGATATCGGCTACCTCCATATAAAGTGACACTCAAAATCGGTTAACGCAAGACGAGCTAATTTGTAGTGGATTTTTCCGATTCTTTACATATATTATATCTGCCCTTTTTAGGGTTCCGTAGTAAAAGTCTCAGAACCCTTATAGTTTCGTCAAGTCCGTCAGTCCGTTTGTCCATCCTCGGCTTTTATCCCGAACGCAGCACTTTCTAGCACTAGCGTGCTAGAAATATAAAATTTTGCACGAATTTACTATTCCGACAAAGTGCTAAAATAAAATTATGAAAAATATTATTTTTTGGGGTACTTCCCCTCCTTTTTTTTCTCGCGTCAACCTCATCGTGTGGGGTATCATTAGATTTTTTTTTTTAAACATTGGGAAGTTGATATTAGAACTTTTTGATTTAAGCATATTATTTAGCTTTGAAGAGCATGTTTTTGCGAAAACAGGGCGTCCGTCCTCTAAAACCTAAACAGCTGGCGTGAAGAACCATGATTAATTTCATGATGGTAGTCCATGTAGTGAACTTTTAAGGAAAACTATAGCGGATTAGATAGCTCTGTTAGTTCAGAAGTTATAGAGGCTATTATGGGTGACTACGAAACCCTATTCTATGCGTGGCCCAACACGCACTTGGCCGGTTTTTTAAATATGGATTATTATGTTTACATGTCAAGTAACTAACAAACTGATCCTAAATAGTAGTACAAGAAACTCAACATTATGTATTTATGTTAAAATAATACCTACGAAGGAAATCCTGCTATGATTATCCGAATACAAGCTGACATCGATCAAATAAGATGTATCGACGGCATATTCTATACATAATACCTTATCAAAATGTATTACTTCCCGCGTATATTGTTAAGGGAAGTGGAAGTTCTGAAGCAATCTTTTCCTTAATCTAATGTAGCTGAATTTCTTTTGAATAGACAATATAAAATATCGTAAAAAACAACTACATACATCAGTGAAAGGAGGAATTTTAATAGGATCGAATCACGATTTGAATTTCGAACTCTTATGACATTCGCATTCGCAAAAATCGCGGCCATTGTCATTATACGGATTACTGGCTGCGTCATCTATAATTAATTAAAAACAAATAACAAATGCGGAAAATTATGTGAAGATGTGTTTACACAGGCAATTTTTAGGGCAATATAGCTGGGCAACACGAATTGATTAATATGGAGCAATATGGAGCCATTTTTTCAGGTAATTCAATGTGTAAAACATAAATAAATTGATTCTTGTCGCCTTGTATGGCCGTAAATTGCTTGACGTCACAATCGACCATGTTGCTCCTAATTCAGCAATATTTACTGGCCGCGCGCCATTCAACAGACGTACAGGAGAGTCCTTGTTGATTAATTGTTGTTTTTTATGCATGTCAATTTTACGATTTGCCAGTGAAACGTCCATTACGGAACAAAGACCTCTGTAGTCATTCCAGAAATGTTATAAGAAAACTTCGATATGCTTGCTTTATTGTAACTTCTCGGAATACTTGTATCATTTAAGAGGGCAACGAAACTAACTTATAAAACTCTTTTTTTTATATTTAGGTTGACAAATTGACGCCACCCGCCTGATGGTAAGCTGTGGCGACGTCTGGCGATTGTGGGCGACTCTCATAGTACACAGGAGTACTATAGAGAGTGGCCCTCAACTTGACGACCCAGTAATGTGCCTCTTCACGCTTCAACTCCAACATATAACCAACGGTTATATGTTGGAGGAAACACGTGCGCAGGCACGGCGTTCCAAGCCACCATCGTTCGGCAGAGAAACGAACGTTTAAAACGCTCGGTTCTTGCGAAGACGGTTTCCACGGTATGAGAGTGACATCTCTGCCCGGCACGCGTTGTTCGGGATTCGGAACCTAACCTAACCTAACCCCGCCGTGTGGTGGCCGGCAGAATAGAATAGCCCCAACCCATATCCTCCCGTGGATGTCGTACGAGGCGACTAAGGGAGTGTGTGGAAAGTACTGACCCCGTGTAACTTTTCCACACACAAAAGCGGATGTCCCAACTAACCTAACCTAATCAACTAAACCTAAACAACGACCTCCGTCCTTGCACCAACACAATCTCGCAAACCTTTGACCTAACCAAGCAACTCCTTCCTACTCATCATGACCCCACGAACTTCCCACCAACATAATCTCGCAAACCCTCAACCACCTTATTTACAACTACCCCAGATACACTTAACTCACTCCTCCACCACATCACCTAGGTATATCGTAAATCAACTAAAACACTCTACCGGCACATAACATCTAAACACTTCACTAACTTAAACAATCAACTTGCAAACGGTTCCAGGAGAAGGCGTATACCATAAGCGCCACTCCTGAAACTAAAACCCAATTGACTCACCAAAAAAAAAAAAAAAACCTAACCTAACCTAACCTAATCGGGAAGGGAGAGGGTGGGATCAAAAATCATCTCTACAATGTACTGCTAAACAAAGCTAAACAAGAAAAACCAAGAGCAGTTTAAATTAATTTAGAATCATAACTTATGTGCATAAAGTTTATTCTAAGTTGGCTGTATATTACAAGGCTGTGAATGTAATGTAAAATTATTTTAATAACTACGAAGATAAGGTTCAAATTAAGTGTGTGTTATATCTACACGTGTTATGATGCTGAGAAGTGCACGTGTTTCTGCACGACACGCATCTGCCGGCGCTGCAAAGTTCACTGCACCTTTCCCTCCTAAAGGCTTCTTAACGCATAAGGTTGTAGTCCCTTTTTAGGGTTGCGTAGTAAAAGTCTCGGAACCCTTACAGTTTCGTCATGTCTGTCCGTCCGTCACCGGCTTTCATCTCAAACTTTTGCTACTTTCATCTCAAAATTTTATTTTAGCATTTTTAGGTGTAGTAAATATACATATCCATTGTATATTTACTATACCTAAAAATGCTAAAATAAAATTTTGAAAAATATATTTTTTGGCGTACCTTCCCTACATGTAAAGCGGGAATGATATTTTTTTTCTCGCGTCAATCCCATCGTGTCTTCATTTTAGTATCCGTTTGCGAGATATTTATCTAAATGGCTGGCGTGAAGAACCTGAAAAAATTCATGATGGTAGTCAATGTCCTGAACTTTGAAGGAAAGCTATAGCGGATTAGGTAGCTCTCGGTGGCTACGGAACCCTATTCTATGCGTGGCCCGACACGCACTAGGCCGGTTTTTTTGTAAGAATATGAGGTTATAATTAAAATTTTAATGCGTCACAACGGCTGTTGTACCGAAATAGATCATCTCGATAGCTTGCGAGGGTTGGTTGTGATATGTGATAGAAAGGGACCCGCTAGGACCTGCCACTTATACCTCTCTTCTCTCTTCTTCTCTTTTGATCTTTTATACTCCAAGTATACATTCCTTTGTCAATTGGCAAACACAAGAAATCACATATTTTTCCTTAAGGGGTAGATACATACAGCCTTCTATTACCTACGGCCACATTTCGCAAGTCATTTTGTGAATTGATGAGTGTATTGCCATTTCAAGGCACTTTGCATAATTATAACTATCTTCCAGAGCATCGATCGTCGTCCCTACCTTTTATTCTAGATCTTCATCACAATGTCCTGTCGGAATCAGTAATAAGATAATGAAGCCACGAGGGCTGAGTATCTTGTTATTATAGTATGTGAAATTGAAAAATGACAAGCAAGATGTATGACAATGGAACATTGTTTCCTCAAAGGCGTTCCGCGTATGCGAATATGAATCAAAGTTTAGGCGGGAACTGACTAAAGACGTTCCCCACACGACCCGTGTTCCCAATAAGTTATGGAGAAAGTTTCACATTCACGATAATATGCTTGTAAAAAATGATCCGTGCTCCTCACGCCTGTCGTTCCAGTTTACCAACTCCAATATACGAGTGTGTTATCTTCTCAGAGCAGTGTAATGAACGAATACTAATGAATAATAGCCACTATGAGGCGCCGTGTTAAGGAGCACGAGACAGCCTCGGTTCTATAGTAATTTCTTATTTCTGTTTTTCATTTTAAGTTTGTTCTTGACTAGAACTGTACGCTATCGCCTATTTCTACTGTATTAGGTATAAGCAAGGATTTTACATAGAGATATATATTTGACAGATAATACTCGTACATACTACATTTATAAACGCAAACTCGTAAACTCTACTAAAATAAAATACTGCAGTTTTTGAAAACTTTTTGTTAAAATAAACTTTGACATCAATCGTATTCTAATTTTAAATGCATTTTTGGGTCGAAAATTACGCTACGAGGGCGATCGGTTGCAACACTACACCATTATACACAGAAAACTATTGAACCGTGCAAAAAGGTTCCAGGTAAAGATCCGTTGAATCATAAAGGAATTCTTTCTACTTGTAATGAAAGAGGATGGTGAGATTGTAAATCCTCTTTTGTTATAACAACGTCACATATAAATCACAAGGTGTATGCGTGGGACAATCGACAGAATTTGATGGACAATGTTCGTGCCATGAGCAGACGGAATGTTTTATAACGATTTGTCAAACAAAGTCCATAAAATTGTGAGTGTTTGATATACAATACATAGGTACATTGTTGGATATGAAATGTACGGAACGGGTTTTCGTGTGATTTTCATTAAGTAAGTAGATAATCTAAAGAGTAACTATAAGCAAGAAGAAGATAAAATATTTATTTGCAAACAGAGAGGCACATTACTAAAATAAATATATAAATCGCACAGGGTAGCAGAGGTATGAGTATGCGACTGCCGTCCCTGAGGTACCAGGTTCGATTCCGGGTAGAATCAAATATTTGTGTGATCCACAAATATTTGTTTTCGGAGTTTGGGTGTGTGTATCGGAGGTTGGGTCTATGTATAATATGTATGTATTTAGAAATATATAAGTATGTTTATCAGTCGTCTAGATCCCATAACACAAGCTTGTATTAGCTTAATTTGGGCTAAATGACGTTGTGTGAGAATGTCCAAAAATATTTGTTTATTATTTTAAAGAGCGTTGGTTTATCTTATATATGGTGTAACATTGATATGGGTGAGTGAGGGAGTCTGAAACTATAATACTTCCAAGATCTGTTAATGTTTTTTTTAATAATTCCGCGGCCCAAGACTGCTGCCGCTCTAACGTCCGTTGCCGGGCGTCTCTGGTTACAAGCAGAACGTATTTCCAGTGGCGCCCGGCGGACTTTGACCACCTCTGTGATCTCTGCGAGGTTAGGTCGGGATGAGAATCCCGCGTCGTTGGGGTAGGGTTTTATCCCGCGTTAGTGAGTGAATCTGGTTGCGTGCTATGGGGCAAAGGCCACGCAACCCTTCTAGCCTGCTTCTGTAAGGACGACGGGTGGCGATCCCGCCGTCCGCAAGCCCCGATCAAGATCTGTTCTTGTGTAATAAGAATAACTCTCTACCAACCATCAAGAGAGTAGGCATCCAATTGTAGGTAGGTACTTATAAATATAAAACATCAAGAATAGTTTAAATTTCCCAAGAAGTAATTGTGCATTGGACATATTTGTACGTTATCAGATAAAATACACATAAAAATAAATATTTGTCCCGTGAACATTCCCACACTTCGGGATAGTGACGCAACGTACCCAAGATGCGACACAAAAGAAATAAAAATGGCCTGGCATTATCTCTGAATGACGTATGGCAACTTGTCTTTGACGTTGATATTCAGTTCTACCAACTTCACAGAAAAAAAAAGTTTCTAGAGAGGCGATAATACGCGAGTATACCAACCGCAATACTTTACACCATAAAATAATAATATGAGAATCGTCTGCACTTAATTAAGGTAGAGATAAAAAATTCATTCAGTATTCCAAAAATCGTTACTTATCCGGCATAATTTACAAACGAAAATAAAATATCATTTCTGAACGTAATTACGCGTGTTTTCACCTCACTGGTGTAATGTTTTCATGTTTAATAGGTATCTCATTTCTACACCGTGAAAGAACCACCGTTTTAAAAAAAAAAAATTTTAACTATTTCGATAACAGAACCGTGGAAGTCTTACTTTGAAAAACAAACACATATTTTTTTATACACACACACACATATCACGCCTATATCCCGAAGGGGTAGGCAGAGGTGCATTACACACCCACAATTTGCCAGTATTTTAGTCCCACGTAATAGGGGGCAAGTCTATTGCCGTCACCGGGCACATTTATAATGGGTTATGTCCAAAATGGCTGAATGAATTTAATAAAAAGTAGCAGGTATATTGTAATTTTGAAAAAAAAAATCCGTTGCCTCGCGATGAAATGTTGATGAAAGGCATCAAAATCTTAAGTGCCAGCCGCTATGGCACAGCCAATTAAAGTCCTGGGCGTCTCGGACTAAATTTTTTTATAAAATTCTTTAAATTAATGTAGTTTCTTTTTTTTAATTCCGCGGCTCAAGGCCGCTGCAGCCTACTTCTATTGCCAAGCGCCTCTGAATAGCACTAGGAAGATTTTTTATGGCAGTGACATTCAATTTTAGGATTTTTGTAAAAAACAATGTGTTTTGATTTTTCAAAGTAAGACTTCCAGACGGTTCTGTTATCGAAATTGAGTCCAAATTTTTTTTTGAAAACTTAGTACTTTCACGGTGTATAAGTCCGGCTTAATATTATCCACGATTTAATTAAACATTTAACTATAACATTTTATTTCCCTTTGTGTTTATCTTTTTCGTGTTTAACAAAGCGTACAAACGAATTTTATTATGAAACAATCTGATGCTCCAAGCTCCGCCCGCCTGGAATACAGCAAGCAAATCTTTTCAATGTCTTCTGAGACAGATAGACAAACAAAACTCTACTTTTAGGGTTCCTTAGTTCAAGTCTCGGAACCCTTATACTTAGTTTCGTGATGTGAGAGGTCCGTCCGTCATAGGTTACAGCTAGAAAGATAAAACTTTGTATGGATATGTGTATTCACAATTTTTCATCTTTTTGGGTGCCTTTTCTACACGTAATGTGGAGATGATTTGTTTTTCTCGCGTCTAATCCATAGTAGTATCATAAAATAGGTATTTAAAAACATTGAGGGGTTGCTGAAACATTTTATTTTATTTAACTATCCGTTTGAGAGATATTCAACTTTTAAAGGGTATTCCCCGTCAAAAAGCTAAACGGCTGGCTCGAAAAATCTGAAAAAATTCGTGATGGTAGTCCATGTAATGAACTTTGAAGGAAAAATATACTCAACGAATTAAATAATCTTGTTAGACAGGCTATTATGGGTGACTACGGAACCCTATTCTATTCGTGGCCCGATAGTGACAAGCACTCGGCCGGTTTTGCAACATTGGCTAGCAGCGTGACGTTATTTATTATTTTTTCGATACAAGTCAATATTTCTATGTCACAGGCAAGATAGATAACGACAATTTCAAATGACGTGTCAAAATGATTGGACATCGTGGACATGTTTACTTTATTATGCTGATAATAATATTGATTCAGTTTTCTAAGAGATAGGATTACATCCACGGTGAATATTTTTATATTTCCAATTCCCACAAGGCATACAGCACCGGGATAACTGATGAAAGTATAGGTTTTTAAAGCAAAATTAGAAGCATTCTTTATTTATTGTAAAGATTCGATGGCTGAATGTCGACCACACAGACAGTCAGTTCGACGGCAATAAAAAAAAATTACATCTGTAGAAATGAAGCGCGTGACTTGGAAATGAATCATCTTTAATCCTCTTGTAAGTCTTTTTCTTAACAAGTATTATATTTAACGAATATTAAGTAGGTACCTACCTACTTGGACCAAAGTAGAAGTGAAAAGAGGTCGTCTACTTTCAAAATCGTTCAAGTTTAAATATATCATATACAAAGCATAATTTTTTTTTTATTTCTTTAATTTTTTTTTTATTTCTTTATTTTTTAAACAGACCTTAGAAAGAAGGAGGTTCTCAATTCGACTATATTTAGTATAGTACTTTTCGACTGAATGAACCGAATTTGACGATTGTTTTATATTTGAACGCTGGCTTCTCGAGTGTCCCCTTTCAATTTGGTCCATTTCTGACATTTGCTAACTTTTTTTAGTCTGTATGACAACTGGATCATTGTTTCACTCTGCCACCTGGACCTATCAGGGACTGTTAGTAGAGGAAGTACTTGTAATCTATACTTTTACGTTTTGTGTGTATTTTTGTAATGAATAAACTCAACACTACTGTGCCGATTTCAAAAATTCTTTCACCATTGGAAAGCTACATTCACCCTGAGTAACATAGGCTACTTTTTATCTCGGTAATGTGTTCCCACGGGAATCGGGAACGAGTAAACTAAATCACGCGGGCGGAGCTGCGGCGATCAGCTACGAGTAGTATGTTTATAAAGTTATTGTTGTTGACATGTGAGTAATTATCAAAGCAGATGCTCCCGTTCTTTACTTTTAATGAGAGGAATGTCGAGACCAATTAGATGTAGGTACCTACTGTGCCTTTAGTAATATCCTTGTTAGACTACGAGTATATTGTAATAGCCTTCAACTTGTCTTGAAGTCTCCATTATTGTATAGATATAGAAATAAATAATACACAGTAGTCTTAATATAGTTACTTAAACTGCCATGGTCGTTATTATTATAAACTTTGGAAATGTATTCGGGATATTTACCATGTATTATATTGTTGTCGAGTTTCCGATATTTCGGCACTATTGCAAGCGCCATGGTCACGGAGGAACTGAACACTGAGGAACAGTTCCTCCGTGACCATGGCGCTTGCAATAGTGCCAAAATATCGGAAACTCGACAACAATATAATACATGGTACACAGTAGTCTTTACCAGAATACACCTCACACAATGATGACTGTGTCTCGTCTATATCCCCGAGAGGGTAGGCAGAAGCGTATTACACACAGGTGTGCCCACTTACTTACACACCTACTTACATACGTTTTCTTGGTCACACTTAGGTACTATCTGTATCCCTATTAATAATATGCAAGTTTATTACTTATACGGTACGTACTTAATACTTAGGTCATTAAGAATATACATTAAGACATATATACAGATATATATAAAGAATATGTCATTAATAACATATAACCCTGGGTTCTGCGTGAAGAGGCACATTACTGGGTCGTCAAGTTGAGGGCCACTCTCTATAGTATTCCTGTGTACTGTGAGAGTCGCCCTCAATTGCCAGACGTCGCCTCAGCTTACCATCAGGCGGGTGGCGTCAATTTGTCGACCTAAATATAAAAAAAAAACAAAAAAAAAAAAATATACCGAAAAAATACTTAATATATACGATCTTTGATTATATATATATAAAAATGTTATGTTGGTTTGTGTACGCTTCAAAAACTCAGAAAGTTCTGCACCAATCGAGCTGAAATTTTAGCATGATATATAATCCGCATCAAGGATTGTTTTTATCTAATTTTTGCATCAGTAAAAAAAAAATCACAATGTGCCACAGCGAAGTGTGGCAGGGTACAGCTAGTCTTTATATATATAATTTTACTGTACGTGTGTATGTCACTGACTCCTCCTAAACGGCTGGACCGATGTTGATGAAATTTTTTGTGTGTGTTCAAGGGGATTCGAGAATGGTTTTAGATTCACAATTTGGATCTTTTTTTTTTTGCAGGACAATGTCTGTCTTGTCCGCTAGTATAATCAAAATATACGATGTACAAAGGTCGTTGTTTATCTATAAACTCGTATTTGTATGATTTGTTAAGTTTATTAGCTCTTTGATACACATAATATCTACATCTCAAAGAGATTTCTTTACAGATAAATATGTATGTAGGACCGTAATAAACGTTCGTCGTTTTGTTTTCCCACGTATATATTACAACATAAAACATCTTAATATCAACCATTGTATTATACTTATTAACTATACATAGTTGTGAGGCAGCCATTAAATTATTAGGCATGTTAATATCGCTCTACCAATCCAAACCTTGCACCTGCTACACCTCGTTAACAGGATTTGAGTAAACGAGTAAAATGGCGGTCTATGTAGGACGGAGGTAGGACGGCTAATCCGTATCCCTAGTTTTAGATTCAAAATTTCAAAATTCGATTAATGAAATTCTTATTTTAACGTGTTCGAGAGTAGGCACTTTCAAACTCTATGGTTGTTAGAGCATCGTCTACCTACTTCCACAGAATAGGGCTTCTATCAATACGTTTAATCTATATATTTAATAGGACAATTTGTCTGTCTGTCTGTCTGTCCGTCCGTCGCGTTTTTCAATTTACATACATTTGCATGAATTTTTTATTTTTTTTATTTGAGGCGATACAAAGTTCGTCGGGATAACTAGTTATTTTTACTGTGGATAACTAAATCGGATGTGATTGTGTGAGTGGAATCTTTTAAGTTTATTAGCGAATAATCGACCTTTGATTATTAACAAGCAATACAATTTGTGTGTTTTTGATACAATTAAGTAAGATAACATGACACATATGGCATTTAATTAGGATCTACTAGGGTTAAATAAACTTACCCATATATCGCAGCTGCGCCAGCAATGGCTCCTCCGCATTGCGCAGCGACGTACAACGCAGCACGGAGCGGAGAGACGCGTCTACGCACGCATAACGCGGCCGACACAGCGGGATTCACGTGCGCACCTGTCATTGAAGAACTCAGTTAGTTTTTTTTTTATTAGTAAGGACATCGGCAACGGTAACTTGTATTCGAAGTCTATGGAGTAATAGGAGAATCCTGGTTAGTATATTTAAAGTTATTGACCCTGAATTCGCCAGACCTACCCACATTTCACCAGTAAGTAATTTCTTGGCCTTTTGCGCTAACAGGAAACTTTCTACTTTTTCTTGTTCAAAAAACGTGTCTCCATCGATATTCATCGATGATTTCGCCAATGTCAAGGTAATGCTTGATTTTTCCCGCACAGAAGAACCAGTTACTCTGAACTAGTTCGCTGTGCGAGACAAGGAAACGTTGTTCGGTATATTGCAATTGAGCGTTTGGGCCTGGATTTATGCCCAGCGCCAGAGGTAACCTAAAAGGCCACCAGCCACGCGCTCCGCAAAAACCCAAGTACTTCGAAACTTTTAATGCTTGCCAAAGAAAAAGAAAAAAAAGCAACAAGATTTTGGTAGTTTGGTCCCTTACTTACTTAGCGGATGTAGACAGAGTACCTAATAAAAATGTATTAGCTAGCTTTGGCGGTAATACGTAAATACCAAGACTTTGTTTTTTTAATATTCTGCCTATTTTTGTGCCATATGCATGGAGAATCACAGTAAACAGATCACACTAATATTTAGGTCTTCGAATGAATAACTTCCTGTAAAACCGTCATCTATCTGCATCGATGCAATAATAAACTTTCACCAGAAGTACCTACTAAATCAAATGAAATGCTCTTTACTGTACACTACATTGAGACATACATTCAGGTGTCATCATCACTTAAAGAAAGCACAAATGTCTTACCGCTTAAGCCTAGTTCGCATTAGGCTAGTAATTTAGAAGAGTAGCGAGTAATTTAGTAGCTAAATATGTGCGAACTACAAAAATTTACTCGAGTAATTTAGGAAATGATTTAGTCGAGTCAATCCATTTTACTCTATTTTTTCGGGCGAGTAACGCCTCCCACCACGCATCCGTGCTCACTGGTTCACCGGCTAAACAAGTCCGAACCTGTTGATTAGTCGAGTTCATTAGTGGCCGCCACCACTCACTTGTGTACTGTACTAAACCGTAATGCGAACGATTTCTAGTAGCGAGTAGTTTAGCCACTAAATTACACGCTACTCTACTAAATTACTAAAGCAGTGCGAACTAGGCTTAAGAGCTACTAAGTATACAACCTTTGCGGGCGTCCCAACCACGGTCTAGTGAGGAAAACCCCAAGGTTCCTAGTAAGGATATTTATTTTACTAGTGGCCGCCCGTGACTTTGTCTGCGCAAGGTTACTGTAGTACTTCTAGTACCTACCTCTATTTATGCTAAAATTCATTAGTTCTGCGAATTAGGCGTGATGCCGTAATCGATAGACGGAGTAAACCTATGGGGGATGATGGAGTAACATAAAAAAGATACACGCACACACACACACATATCACGCCTATATTCCCAAAGGGGTAGGCACAGGCGCATTACACACCCACAATTATTAGCCAGTATTTTTAGTCCCACGTAATAGGGGGCGAGCATATTGCCGTCACCGGGCACTCTAGAAAGTGGATTATGTCCAAAATGGCCGAATTAATGTAATAAACAGCCAATTAAAGTCCTGGGCGTCTCGGACTCACATTTAAAAGATACAGGTATAATACCTATGCTAGTATAACGGACATAGTTATTTATCTACTCGTAACTTATTATTTTTTTAAATAAACCACCCGGTTATACCACCTGGTCGAAACGTCAGGCATTAAAAAAAACATGTCAAACATTGACACAAAAACCGACTTCACCGACGGGACCAAATTATTGTCAGAATGGGGCCAAATTGAAATCGGACAGTAGCTTTTAATTAAAAACGAAAAAAAACAAAGTGTCATATTTAATTGCCAAAGACAGGCAAATAGCCGAATTTTTGCTGACATAATGAGATATTTATTATCATCATACTTTTGCCAATTTATACGATGTCTTCAAAATTTATAGCCTATGTGTCATTCTGATAAATGAACTACAATATTGTCGAGTTTCATTAAAATCCATTTTGTAATTTTCGTTGAGAAGAGGCACAAAGATCTTAACATCCATGCATACAAACTTTCACCTTTATAATATTAATAGGACACCTAAATACCTCCAACTAATTAGGTAATAAGTCTTCTACCTTAGACTTAGTTTATTTGATTGAAATTGATTGCAATGGTTCAATGGGTTCAATTCAATTTCCTGAAATATGTTTATATTTCCAAATAATACAATTCCTAACTCCTCGAACTAATAATAGAGCTTTATGAATAAATTAAATTCAAATTAACATAACTAATAAGTAGGTAAATATAAAAATTACATAGCATCACGCCTTTTTCCCCGAAGGGGTAGGCAGAGGTGTGCAAACACACCCACATCTCGCCAGCTATGCTAGGTCCCATGTAATAGGGGGCGAGCCTATTGCCATTTACCGGGCACAAGTTCCAGACTCTGGGATTTTCTGGAATTATCTGGGTAAAATTCTAAAGAGAATTATACATTATCCACCAGACCCGGGAATCGAACCCGAGACCTTAGAACTATTAGGATCTTACCTGACAGATAGGCTGCAGACTGTTCATGTGAACAACGTTAAGTCAAACGGAACTAACGTCAAAATAGGCGTACCTCAGAGATCAATTCTAGGGCCTTTTCTCTTCTTGGTTTATGTTAATGACTTGCCTTGCATGAGCATGATCGAGGCACAAGCTGGCATAGTACTGTTCGCGGATGATACATCACTTATATTCAAAGTAAATCGGCATAGTACAGATGCGAATAATGTTAATAATATTTTAAATGATATTTCAAATTGGTTTTCTACAAACAACCTATTGTTGAATGCAGAAAAGACTAAATGCGTTAAATTTACAATGCCTAATGTCAGACAAGCAAACGTCCATGTCGTGCTGGGTAGCCAAAGGTTAGAATTTGTAAATAACACTACCTTTTTAGGAATAACAATAGATTCTAAATTACAATGGGGTGACCATATCACCATTTTAGCTAATAAGCTTAGCTCTGCTGCATATGCTGTGAGACGGATTAGGCAGTTGACAGATGTAGCTACTGCTAGGCTAGTTTACTTTGGTTACTTCCATAGCTTGATGTCCTATGGAATACTACTTTGGGGAAATGCAGCAGATATAGAAACAATTTTTATATTACAAAAGAGGGCAGTCCGTGCCATTTATTGTTTAGGTAAAAGAGATTCTCTTTGTGTCAAGTGTCTGGCTTGAGCATGGTGCAGGCGCTTCCTAAAATGCCGTAATTGTAGCATATTGTACTTAGGCGACTATAATAATTTTTTTTGTTGTATTATACACTCTTTTTGATTTTGACACGAGACCAATGTACATTCGTCCACATTTAGTCTTAAGAAAATGTGTAAATGAGTCAATTATTTGAAAAGAGTGACCGAGAGTTTTATTGCCAGGTTCTTTCTCTCGGTTCTACTTATTGCTTTGCGAATCTGGCAGTACATGTAAATATAGAAGCAATGACATTTTTTTATTTTAAGTACTTACTGACGTTTGTAAGCGCCATTTATTGACCTATACAAATAAATAAATAATTTCAATTTCATTTCATTTCATTTCAGACCTCGAGTGTGGCAGTCCGTACATAGTACCATTGTGCCACCGAGGTAGTAAAAATTAACGAGTTGAAAATGTAAATGAGTTAGAAATGTACACAAATATCTGTAAGTACAGATTATTAACAGTACGCAGTTCGCTGAATAATAATATTACGGTAGTGTACATTTAAAATAGTACATCACAAGAACAGAAAGTAAGTACATTAGGCCTACATTTTGCCATTTTGGTCAAATCTAGGCTAAAATCTTTCGTGTTTGCGATTTAAACAATTTATAAGTACTTAAAATAAACCTGTTGAATAACATCAAAATTAAACGAAAGACGTGAGCTCAGCTCCACTTTCATTCATTTCGATTAAAGCAAGACGAATAAACGTAATATTTAAAGATGTCAGACAATTTCACAAAAGGAGCTCCATCAACAATACAGCTCCGGCCGGTCTACTTCCTGAGCACGCATTGGTAAATGAATACAGCATCAAGCTCTAGAATAAAATAATAAGTAGAGTCCTACGCTCAAAACGAAATGTAAATGGTAATGAGAATATGAAAAGGATACTTGACAATGCTGTCTCTGCTTCACCAAACCCCCGCTTTGACAAACTCAATTCATAAAAAAAGCTTTTAGATTACATGGATATAGATGTAAGTAAGTAAATACTCTTTAATTGTACACAATAGATAAACAAATAGTTTATGACAAGTCATAAAAAATATAGTGTACAATAATAATATAATAAGATAAGATAAGATAATATATGATAAGATTGTATGGTTACCTCATTGAAGTATTTAAAAAATAAATATTTTACGAAATTCGAATGATTCCAAATTCAAACATGCACTTGTCCGTGTGGCCATTAACAAAAATTAGAGCGCAACTTGTGGACATTATCCAGTTCAAAAATTAGTGGCTGATTGTGTGAGAGCATAAGCTTTCTCCGCTATAATGTGACATAATTTAAAAAGTCTTTGTCCTGGCATCATGTGATCGCTATTATAAAATTATAACAAGAGGACGAAGGGTGAAGGGTGCACGTGTCGTTTTATAATAATCCCGCCTAATGTCCTGTTTATTGAAAGTGACATCAAACTTATATTCATAGATCATTTAAATGTGAACTTTGAAATTGCCTTTTGGGACGTTATTTTAATATCGTGTTGTGTTTCAACTTAGTTAAACTTTAAAATATTATGTAAGACGATCAGAACTTCTTCAAGACTATTAGCATTTAGATTGCTCCATGTTATATAATAATATCACCACTTTTAGAAACTTGACAGCTCGTATGGTTCCGTAGTTAATGACAATGCCTAGCTAGACACTGGCTGGACGAGTATCGACAAAAATCTTAAAAAAAATATCTTAAAAAATCTATGGTTTGGACTCGGAGTTCGTGTTATAAAATTTCACTCGTATGATGAACACTATGGCATGTTGGGTCAGGGACTCACGGTGGCATGTGACTATTAACGTAAATTAGCTTAAGTTGGGCTAGCTAGATGGTACCGTATATGTATTCCCACGGGAACACAACTGGGATGATGAGTATCCTATGTCTTAAATCAGGAAATAGAATAAGTATCCATGTACCTCTAATTTTCAACCAAATCTGTGCAATGATTTAAGCATGATTGAGGAACAGAATATCTTTCCGCTTTATTTAGAACTGAAAATTATCAACCAACACCGCAACAATCCATAAATTAAAAAAGTACCTATTTATGGGCTTACTTGACAAGTTGAAAAAAGTAAAACTTTCGCCTCGCAGCCGCCAAACTCATAAAAAACGGATACTTGTGAACATCTGCAAGTGTATCCGACCGAATGCCGAAGTAGTCGGCTACGTTATCAAATGGGTATAAATTACTCAACGAACGTTCAGTTAATTGAACCCTCGAGACAGCTCACTGATTAAATAACAACTGACGATGATTATTATCCATAACATTACATAACACTACCTATGTTTAATATCTTCAAATATTGTTCTTCCTTACCCGTTGGTAAAATGGTATTCTTTATTTAAATTAGATTCAGGAAATTGTATAAATATGTAAATTACTTCATTCCAGTCCCATGAGCCATGTCATTATTTTATAAAGTAGAAAGAACCTACAGACAGTTTAAAATAAGAACATCCCTGAACGTTGACATTTTAACAAACAATGGTTTTTTTTTGTTTGAGTAGTACGTTCTTAGTTCACGGCAGCGGCACTTAGCACATAATGCCTCGTAACTTACCTAATTTCCAAGATAATGGCAGGTAGTATTTTTACTAAAGTGCTATTTTAGGGTTGACGTTTCTATTTTATCCGCAATATTGAGTGCCCTCTCCTCATTAAACCGGGTCCTTAACTGGCGACGATTTAATGGAGATATAGGATAGGTACCATAAGTGGTGAAACCAGTCTTTTGTTTAGTTTTTAAAAATATCACATGATTTAACAGTGTTTTAACAGGTTTTAATTATTATCTTCACAGCCAAATATTATGAAAACATAAAGACCTGTGCTCTAGGTACAGTCAAGAACAAAACTGATGATATTATAACTGTTTAGATTTAAATACATTCTGAGCTGAATTAAAACATAATTTAAATTAGGTAAGCAGGAAACGACTCTAATACAAAATAATGCATGTAAACTTATCTGATATTACTAGGTGGCTCATAAATATGATGAATAACCTCTTTAACCCCTAAAACTTACCAGATATATGTGCGAAGCACATAGTCAAGGTAGCTATAGCACATCCGGAAGCGAGTGCCGTGGAGAGGAGAACAGCTGAGGCAGAGGCTCCTACGCCCGCTCCACCTGCCGCCCCGCAAACGATGAACACATACAGAAAAGAAGCTGCACACTCAGCTAACACTGCTTTCCACAGAGACAAAGTCCGTAACTCCAACCTTGCCGGAACTCTACCTGACAGACCCCCGTCACAGTGTGAGTTCGCATCCTTCCGTAAACACTCCAATTTTTCAAACAATGTTACAATATGCTGTTCTAAATGGTCATCCGATATATTAAACGTATGCTCACCCATCTTTAAAAAAAAACAACTGGAAATTAAACTTTATACATTTTTTGAATAAAGAATCGCGCGCGAAATGTCACGGACGTATTTGGGTAACCGGTACAGTCGAGGACAAAGCGGTTTACGCGGGCGTCGGGCTCGCAATGTGGTGGCAAGCGACAGACTGAATGAAGAGCGAATGAATGAGGCACCCCTGTGACCGTACCGCACGTCGACAGCCGTAGCCCCCGACACTTGTTACACCCCGCCCCGAGATATGAACCTGCACTTTCAGCGAGGGTGTAATCAAATCACTAGTTTGGCACACCACTATTACTATAACAATACCCCTAATTTTTTGATACACGATATTGTCAGTAGATGACTTTTTAATGTCGATTCAAAAAGAACGACTTAGCCATAATGTTTTATTTTGTCGAAATAAGAAGAGATTTTATTCTCTTCGTTCACGTTTTACTACAGTTTTCTGCAGTAGGTAGATACTTAAACCTACATTGCTTTTTGTAAACTCAGAAAATGATAGACATTATAATACTAGTAGTTCTGCGAACAATAGACCTCGCGTTATTTTCGCATTTTCCCCCCATTTCTCCCCCATTTTCCCCCCAATCGAAAAATCCCTTCGACAAAAGTTGCGCCTTGCAACAAAGTACACTTGTGCCAAATTTCAAGAAAATCGGCTGAAAAATGCGGCCTGTAGACCGGAACTGACACACATACAGACAAACAACGCCAAATCAGCCTGTCCTCGAGTTGAAACTGAGACGCTTCTCTCGCTCGGTCAATAATCAAGTGGGTATCCTACGTATTTTCTTTAAATATATAAAATACAAGTTTAATTCCGTGCTGGTTCAGTTAAACAATACCTATCATCATTTCCAGGGCCAAGTCATCCTCATTAGAACGTGGCGCACGAGGTAATGACGGACAAGGCAAAAGGCTCGCCTCTACGTGGGACCAACAGTAACTGACGAAATGTGGGCCTAATGAACGCCTCTGTCTACATTTTCGGGGTTAAAGACGTGATTTTAGGTTGTGTGTGTGATCCCTCTAAAAAATGGGAAAATATCTGCATATTTTGACTGTTTATTCTGATTTCAGAACAAACATTCGCACACAACGTCATCTAGCCCAAAGTAAGCTATAGTAATAAGTTTTTATTACTATAGCTATTTCTAATATATATATTTCTAAATACCTACATACATAATATACATAGAAAAGACCCAAACTCCGAAACAAACATTTGTGGGTCACACATTTGGTTCAACCCGGGAATCGAACCCGAGGCTCCGGTATCGAAAGCCGGCACACTACCAACCACGCCACCGAAGCAGTCAGAATTATATGCCATGCAAGCGAAACAACTGTAATAATTCACTTCATAGGTATACTATTATACATAGATAGTCTTTTGATACAGACACACATTTTTATTTACAACAAAAAAAATGCCAAGTCCAGATTAAAAGCTTGCCAAGATAAGAAAACTTAACTTGAACTCTTCCATTAGGCACTGCAGTTAAAAGCTTGTAAGTACATAGTTAGAGTAACTTGAGATTGTGCAAGTCTCAAAGTCTCATAACTTATCTCTGGTTTAAATCTAATTGAAGTCTGTAGATGAATTCGGGGCTGATTTGAATGAGATAATTCACATTAATCACACTCCGTGGTACCTACTGTGTAATCCTTTCTAAGACTCGAGATTTAGAGTAGGTATAGGAAATAAGATTACTTTCTCAAATCCGTTAACTTAGTTAGACATTGTCGTTTACCGGAGTGTTGTAGGTATGTAAGTTGCTCGGCAGATAATCTAAGAACGTAAAAGTAACACTAGTTCACAGTAATAATATCACGTGATAAACAGAAACAAGTAGGTGCCACACACACATATTATACATTACACACCCCCAATTTGCCAGTATTTTTAGTCCCACGTAATAGGGGGCAAGCCTATTGCCGTCACCGGGCACATTTAGGTATAATGGGTTATGTCCAAAATAAATATGTAAAAAATTTAACCCGTTGCCTTGTGATGAAATGTTGATGAAAGACCTTTGAAAGACAACAAAATCTTACGTGCCAGTCGCTATGGAATAGCCAATTAAAGTCCTGGGCGTCTCGGACTATCGGATCGCGGCGTATCGGAAACAAGTACCTACCTACTTAATCTACACAATTAGGTAAATAAAATAAAAGTGGCGTGGTTGTAGTTCCAAATTAACATAAAGACATAGACGTGATTATGTGTCTTTTTTTAGTTTTCACGTAGTATCTACCTAATTTAAGTAGGTACTGTAGTGTCAAGTAAAATACGGGCTAATGGCTGACTGATTTATTAGAATATCAAAATACCCTACACTTTTCCCCCTTAAATATACGTCTACAAACTATATAATAATGACCGTACCCTAAATCACTAAAACCAACAGGTAGGGTGGGTGATTAACGCCCGTGGCCTATCTACGCCCAGGTAGCAGAAAACATACTAAATATAGAACTATCCGGTTAATACTCCACACACACATAGAATGAACCAATAAGAAACCGCAAGGCGAGCGACGACGCGCTCACGCCACTATGCGCGGCAGGATCGGACACGTACCACGCTGTTATAAGAAGTGCCATAACGAAATCGTAAGATTTTTATGTGTTTTTATGCGTTTTGGGTTAATTTTTAGGATTTAATCGCTTCAGGATAAACTTAGTTCACTATTGCTTGAATATTTGGTGTCGATTTCAATATTTTTTCCCAAAAACGTGTCATTTGAATCAGTGTCAGATAATAACGCCCGTTAAAATAACAGTTGGGCGCTATTAGACTACATGGGCGCTATTACCATAGACATAGGCAGCGCATTTATAATTTCAGAAACTATTAATACTTAATATACTATTAATACTTAATATATATACGTTTGTTAAGCAGCTGTTCGATAAGTTTAGTAGTGAATCACAATTTTTTTTTAATATTCATTAATAATTGTATAAAAACCATTAATGTAATTTTAATTATTATCGACGCGAGCAATATGAATCCCCAATATTTATTTTCATAATGTCATAATATTATATTAGCTTGTAAGCCATAGCCTAGTTTAGTCTATGCTTAGATTATATCAATATTGTCTTGTCTATGTTCACTTCCTTCTTTCATCACTTTGTAACATGGCCGACTAAAATACACGACACGTATTATTACGAGCTCCTGTCTTTTATTCCAAAAACCAACAAACATCAGGTGTGGTGTAAACTGGCGTGTCTTAGGAAGAACTGGATCAACCAAAAGAAAAAAAATGGACGAATCTTCAACGTCGTCGGGTCGCCTCAAGCACATGGACGTTCATGCATCCAACATGCCGCTCACGTGGAAAAATTGGATCACCAAATTCAAAATATATCTCAAAGCATTTAAATATGATCAAGAAAGCGAAGATAGGCAAGTTGCACTTTTATTACATTATATAGGACCAGATTGCCTTCACATATTTTATTCTTTCAACCTAGATGTCGAAACAGTCAAGCTACAAGTGTTGATCGACAGATTTGCAGGTTATTTCAGCCCAAAAGTCAATATAACCATGATAAGGCATAAACTTTTTAACAGAAAGCAACTGCAAAATGAAGAGCTGGACAGTTATATAACAGATCTCAAAAATATAGCCCATCAGTGTAATTTTGGTGAATTGCAAGACGATTTACTAAAAGATATATTTAGTTGGAATCTAAATGATCAGAATCACTACATTAAAGAGAAAATTTTGCAAGAATTACCTACCACTTTAGATGCCACTATAAATATTGCTAAGTCACTAGAATCGTCACGGAAAGAAGTTCAAATATTATCAGGCACAAATCCCAATTCATCTGTAGCTAGTATAAATAGTATACATAACAGAAGTAGTCAACAGTCCAGTAGAAGTCATTCACAACATAGTCAGTCAAGAAATCAGTCAAGAAATCATAGTCGTAGTCAACAATCAAGGTATAATCCGCAGTCACAGGATCGTCAATCAAGAATTCAAAGTCACAGTCAACAATCAAGGTACAATCCGCAGTCACAGGATCGTCAATCAAGAAGTCAGAGTCACAGTCAACAGTCAAGGTACAATCCTAACCAGTCATACAATACATCCCATTCATCGAGTTATAGCAGTCCCAATGGTTATAAAGGTAACAATCAGTCTATGAATAACTCAATGTGTCCAAAGTGTGGTCAAACACATCGTTTTAAATGTCCTGCTCTTGGTGCAAAGTGTAATTTCTGTCAAAAACTTAATCATTATTCAAAGATGTGTAAGTCCAAGCAAAAATATGTTAATTATGTGCAAGAAGATTTTTCTAATGATGATCAAGCTTTATTAGGTGCTGTTTATCAATGTAATTCTGTAAAATGTAGTAACCAATGGTCAATAACCCTAAGTATCTGTAGTCAATCTGTTTGCTTACTTATTGATTCAGGTGCAGATGTGAATTTGATGTCTAAGAAAGCATTTGAAAAACTAGCGTTGCAAGAGATAAATCTTATACAAACACCATTTAACTTGACAACATTTACAGGTCAAAGTATACCTACAATCGGTTATTGTACATTACCATGTAAGTATAATGACAAATCATACAACTTGTGTTTCCATATTACACAGTTAGATTGCAAAAATATTCTGGGTAGACAGTCATGTCAACAGTTAAAAGTCATAAAAAGAATACATTCAGTAACCTTTGATGAAAACATATCTGAACACAGTCCAAACTACACACTTAGTCAGCATAGCCAGAACAACAATATACAGTCAGTGTCAAGTCAGTCTAACAGTCAAAGTCAAGTCATATCACAGTCAATGTGTCACAAAGTCCCTACAGAGTCAAACAGTCTGTCAATACTAAAGAAATATAGTAAGGTTTTTAATGGAATAGGAGCTCTTAAAAACTATGAATGTCATTTAACTCTCAACGAAAATGTCAAGCCGTCGGTAGACGCAAGTAGAAAAATTCCTTTTAAATTACAGGATAAAGTCAAGGTAGAACTTAATAAGTTAGAAGTCACTGGTATTATTGCTCGAGTTGATGAACCAACTGATTGGGTCAACTCTATGGTAATTGTCTCTAAAAAGGATGGAAGCATTAGATTATGTTTAGATCCACGTAAGTTAAATAAAGCTATTAAACGTTCACATTACCCATTTCCACATATTGATGAAATTAAAGCAGAACTAAATGGTTCATGTTATTTTTCAAATTTAGACGCTAAGTCAGGCTTTTGGAATCTTGTCTTAGATGAAGAATCATCCAAACTATGTACTTTTATAAGCCCCTATGGCAGATTTCGTTTTTTAAGGCTACCGTTTGGTGTCAATGCATCTCCAGAAATCTTTCATAAAGAAATGATTTCCCGGTTTGGTGACATACAAGGCATTAAAATAATGATGGACGACTTTCTTATACATGCTAAAACCATTCAAGAACATGATCAAATCCTAGAAAAAGTTCTTTGTCGTGCAAAAGATATAGGTCTAACATTTAATAATAATAAATGTAACATTTGTCAAAGTGAAGTCAAGTATTTAGGTTTTATATTCAATAGAAATGGAGTGTCTGTAGATCCATCTAAAGTAAATTTAATATGCAACATGCCACAGCCTAAGAATGTCACAGATGTCCAGAGATTCCTGGGCATGATTAATTTTCTTGGCTCATTCATAAAAGATATATCAAAAGAAACATCAAACATAAGACAGTTACTTAATAAAAACACAATATGGTCATGGAATGACAGTCATGAGAAAGAATTCAATAAATTAAAGTCTCTAATTAGTTCTTCACCAGTCTTAACTTACTTTGATCCTCAAAAACCACTTACTTTGTCAGTAGATGCTTCAAAAGATGCTTTAGGTGCTGTCATCTTACATAATATTAGTCCTATAGCATATGGCTCAGCTTCTTTGACAAAGTCTCAACAAAATTACTCTCAGATTGAAAAGGAACTCCTAGCAATTTTATTTGGTTGTACTAAGTTCCATCAATACATTTTTGGTAACAAAGTCCTAGTGGAAACAGATCACAAACCTATTGTCTCTTTATTTAGTAAACCTTTATTTAATATTCCACCAAGATTGCAACGAATAATGCTTCGTTTGCAACCCTATGATCTTATCGTTACTTATAAACCAGGTAAATACTTATATGTCGCAGACACATTGTCCCGTGCTGCATTACCAGAAAATGCATTAGTAGAATTGGATGAAGATATTAAACTTCATGTTAATTTACTCACTGCTAATTTGTCACTTAGTCCTTTCAAGTTACAACAAATTGAACAAGATACCAGGTCTGACCAAACTCTTCAAACTCTTATTAATTACTGTAAAAATGGATTTCCAAATTCAAAGCATAAAGTAGAAGATTGTATTAAACCTTTCTTTCCTGTTAAAGATGATATTCATTATGCTAATAACCTTTTATTTTTGTCAGATAGAGTTATTATAACTATTTCTTTAAGAAAAGATTTCTTAAAACTATTACATGAAGGTCATCAAGGCTTGAATAGTTGTAGAAATTTGGCAAGACATACAATTTACTGGCCTAATATTAGTCAAGATATAGATAATTACATCAGTAATTGTGAAATTTGTCTCACTTTAAGAAAGAGTAACACTAAAGAAAGTCTCTTACCACATGATTACAAATACATTCCTTGGCATAAGGTTGGTATAGATTTCTTTGAGTTCAACAAGCATACATACTTAATTGTAGTCGATTATTTCTCAAAATATGTTGAGATAGCAATTTTAAGTAATGGTTACAGTGCAGACCAAGTCATAATCAAGCTAAAATCAATATTTGCTCGTCATGGTATTCCCCATACATTAATGTCAGATAATGGTCCACCGATGAATTCCAAATCTTTTCATGATTTCACACAAGATTGGAATATTCACCATGTCACTTCCAGTCCCTATCACAGCCGTTCAAATGGTATGGTAGAACGGACAGTAGGCATAATTAAAAATATGCTTAGAAAATGTTTACTTGATAATACTGATCCATATTTAGCATTACTGCAATATCGCAATACTCCCAAAAACAATTTGTGTTCACCAGCACAACTTTCCATGTCACGTAGACTTCGTACAAAGCTACCTATAGTAGAAAAACTTTTAAAACCAAAATTGTGTAACTATAGACATCTTAAACAAGTCAATAATCAAAATTTACATAAGATGAAAGAGTATTACAACAAAAATTCCAAAGATCTTAAACCCTTGGAGGTAAATAGTCATGTTATGTTTCAAAAACATCCACAATCGTCTTGGTTTCCAGGTATTATACAACAAGTTGGTCCTGAACCTAGGTCGTATATCATAAAAAGTAAATTTGGTACATATCGTCGCAATAGACAATACATAACACTTAGACCAAAGTCTCAATATTCTTTTCATTCACATAACACACAGACTAATAATTTTCACACTCAACCAGTCAGTTCCAATCAAACTTATATCAGTTATACTCCTTGTTATACAAATGATTACACTAAAATTTCTCATAGTCAATCTCCTCAACGTACTAGCAGTCAACCAATTAAGAAATATTCTAGTTCAGGAAGAGAGATAAGGCAACCACAACGTCTTATAGACACAGTCTTATAAACATTATTTCGTATTCATTGTCATGTACTTAGTTATAAGTAATTAATTAGTAAACTAAAATGTTGTAAACCATTGTTTGTTTACATTTAGAAACAATCGTCGAATTGACAACGTCAAATTATGTCAACTGTCAGAATCTTTTAAAACGTCAAATTGTCTCGTGTCAAAACACTAAAATGCGTTTTGTTATTTTTATATAAGAATTTAAAATATAAGTTACTTAAAGGGAAGATGTCATAATATTATATTAGCTTGTAAGCCATAGCCTAGTTTAGTCTATGCTTAGATTATATCAATATTGTCTTGTCTATGTTCACTTCCTTCTTTCCTCACTTTGTAACATGGCCGACTAAAATACACGACACGTATTATTACGAGCTCCTGTCTTTTATTCCAAAAACCAACAAACACATAAAAGTAATCGTTTATGCTTTTAAATATTTCATTAATAAGAATGAAATTAATATATATAGGTAACTGCCTCGATGGCGCAGTGGTATGTGTATACGACTGCTACGCAAGAGGTCTCGGGTTCGAATCCTGGGTCAAAATAATTTGTATGATCTGCAAAGAAGTTTGTTTCGGAGTTTGGGTGTTTCCTATGTATAGAAAATATGTATTTATGTAGTAACTACAGTGTAGTAGTGGGACTAGATGGCGTTGTGTGAATGTGGTAGAATATTATTATATATAAATGTAATGATGTTATTATGTTACTTTATTTATTTTTAGATATCAAGATGCCGCCTCGTAAAAAGAGAGGAGAGTCCTGGTTAGAACATGATTTGAAAGCCGCGTTGAGAGCTGTTAGAAAAGGAAAATTGAGTCAGCGAGCCATATCTCTGAAGTATAACATACCGCAACGAACACTAAGGGACCATATAAAAACCGGTCAAGATGTGAAACGTATGGGACGAAAACCTGTGTTAACAGAGGCTCAGGAAAATGATTTGAGTCACAGAATCAAGAGGTTCGCAAAAATTGGAATACCTCTCACACCAAAATTTATCAGAAAACAAGCCTTTATGTTTTGTGAGAGATTTGACATAAAACATAATTTCAATTGTACAAAAAGGAAAACTTATTACTTCCGGGCAGTATTACCCGCTGACGGTGTAATTGCGCCCAATGAACATAAAAATGATTATCTTAATTCTGCCCTAAAAACGATTAGTACGAAAAGTGATCATGAAATGTTATTTGAAAACTCTCAAAAAGTTCCTTATATGACCAAATACAAATATACCATGTGATATTAGTTGTATTGTTAAATTGAACAAAGTCTATCTTAAATGTTGATTTTATTTGTTTATTTTTAGTGTAATCTCGTTATTACAAAGTGAGATTTCGATTGTGAGATTATTTTTTTATTTTGAGTCTAGTTCTATATATAAACCCTAGTTTATAAGACGGGCGTCAATAGACGCATACATTTTAATAACGCCATATTACACTTTTTTTAAAAGCTGGATATCAATGAGTATTTTGAGTAAAATTCATTGTAATGTGTCATTTTTTGTAGCCGAAATAAACAATCATTTGTTTAGTAAGTTGTTTGTTTTATTTTTCATTTAAATAACAAAATTATTTGAAATTAATGTTAGATGAGCGTTAATCACCCACAGTACCTTATATTTCAATCAGTACCTTATATTTCAATTAATTAAATTATAAGTATATAATACTACACTTAGAATTAAAGTACAATGTTCACCCTTATACCATAATAAAAACTATACTGGTGTACCTTATAAGTCTTAGAACTGTAATGTTACACATTTTTGTTTTATTTTAAGCTCGGATGAGTGCTCTCTGAGCCCTAGCTGATGTCATATTAGCGGGTGACGGCGGTGGTGTCGAATCCTTTTGGGGTACACCTCTGTTCAAGTCCATCGCCGTCACGTCCGAAAACAACCCACTAGTTTGCCTCTGAGGAACTATCGACCCCGCCACATCCCCCCCTGACGCATCAGGCGCTTCTTCACACACTTGCCATTCATTGTCTCGAAAAGAATCGGTGCTCGCTCGTGACAGTGAGAACCGGGACTTATTGCTTACCGATAAAATTTGGTCGTCGTCGCAAAACGACACTGTCACCAATATCCACACGGTACGACACCGGGCCTGTTTGTTTTGTTACAGTGGGTATCCATTTATTTGTGCGCGATGCATTACCATAGTCTCGCGCCAGTACCGATTCACCTACACACCTGGACGTACCGTACCACCTGCATTAGCCATTTGCAGACTTTGCGCGTCACGCGCCACTACAGCTACATCGGGTCGTAAAGCATCTAGTTTCAGGTCAAAAGCAATGCCGGTGGCACACCAGTAGTAGCATGGTCACAGTTCCTATAATATAATAAAAAAATATGCAAGGCTTGCATTACATGTTGCCCCTCTATGACAGCTCTTTTAATAATTTTTTTTATTGTCTTTACACAAATCTCGGAGGCTCCATTGGTCTGAGGCCGATAGGGGGCGCCCGTTATATGTTTAATAAAATTCCTGTTACAATAGTCTTTGAATTCATGTGATAGAAATGGGGGACCATTATCGCTAACAAGCTGCGATGGTAATCCAAACCAGCCAAATACTGACATTAAAGCAGTTATTGTTGACTGGGCGTCTGTCCTAAGTCCTAGGCATATGTAGGACCTCGATCCACTTAGAATGAGCGTCTACCAATACTAAACATCGCTTACCTAAGTATTCAGCAAAGTCAATATGAACTCGCTGCCACGGATTTAAGGGAAATTCCCAGGGGTGCAGCTCAGCCCGCGGCGGCTCGTCGCGCACTGCACGGCACGGTTCGCAAGCACGACACAATGTTTCTATATCATTATCTAAGCTAGGCCAGTACACATAGAAATACTTTTCATTTTGTGGACACCTAAGTGACCTTGGTGTAATTCTCGCAAAATATTATTTTGTAACGTTGAAGGTATTATGATACGATAGTAAATACGGGCTAATGACTGACTGATTTATTAAAATATCAAAATACCCTACAGGTACAATATTTACAGATATTCGTGTACAAAATCATCCTCATCATTGCTGACTAGTAAGGTTCCCAAGTTCCCAGAATGCTAGCTGCGTTGCTACATTGAATGTGCGATACTACTAATTTATTAGCCAGGAAATCTCCAGTCTTCTGATCAGCATCGATCAAAGTATTGTATTGTATGTTTAACTCTCATGGCTGATTTGGTAATTGGCTAATTGGCAAAAATTGGAGCAAGTTGTTTGACTTAAGTCGACAATTGGATGTGCTATAATAGGTACCGAGTGCACAAAGGACTAGACTTGATTGGACACTGACCTCGTTTTTGACAACTTGACGGACGATTCTTTATATCGCAATTTGTTAGAACAACTTTATAATACTATAGCCAATGCCACTGGTGCATAGTGTAATTTGATTTTTTCGTGCCCTACTCCTATAAAAACCCCCAAAAATATTAGCACATAATTGTCTATTATTAATTAAAGAGTTTATTACTGTAAATCTGTAAGTAATATGCGTTTGTAATAATGTAGCTGAACATAATTACTTGGTTTTTGATTAAAAATCTGATTTTACCATACTTAAACCTGCTACATAACATATACTCACTGGTCATCACTAGTGTTACTTACTTTACTAATATTACTCTAATATGTCAATATTAGTGGTCGCCCATATTTCTGTGCCCCTAAGGTCAAACATTAGACCTCGCTAACATTAAAAACATTATTTGGGCTTATCGCTCCATTTCCCCGCCAATCAAACTATCTCACGACGAAAACTTATTTTAATTACATCACAGAACGCTTTTTCCAAGTCTCACGGAGATCCGATAAAAAATGTGGCTGCTAGCCCCAAACTCACATACATATACAGACATTCGCTGGCTCGCTTAAATACTCCAAGAACTAAATTGCTCTGGGCTAGATTGGTTAAATATTTTCTTAATAGGCGGTATAGTCTAAAAACTAAAGCCTGCCATAGAAGAGAGAGAGAGATCTCAAAAAAATGTAATTGGTTATTGACATTAATGACATAGACATTTTACATTAGCGCCCTCTAGAGTATTTTTTTATAAACTCAATGTAATGGTGGTGATTCTTTACTGAGTGATCGCTTCTATTTTTATTTGTATTTTCTAATTAGATAGTGTTAATTGTAATTTTTAATATCGTGGCCGAGGCCATATCATGCTTTCTTATGTCGGGATTAGCTAAAACGTCGGCAGTGTTGGTCGAGGAGGGCGGTAACAATCAAAATAGAAAACGTTCTCACCACATTAGCGAACAGTGCAATAATAAAAGAACTAAATCCGACGAAAATATGAGTGCCAATGATAAGAAATCTAACTTTTCCCTGATAACTGCAAACTCAAATGGGTCTATAAAGATGACATCGTCATCTATGAACAAGCCTGGTGCAGCGACCAAGAAATTGGTTATAAAAAATTTCAAAAGTGTGTTTACGCTATCTAAGTGCTGTTCGTCACAATCATAACCTATTTGATGTTCATAGAGGTAATTATTGTTGTTTTTAGGTAAACCGAACCTTCCAGAAAACTACCAAGAGACGACATGGAGCAAGCTTCGAGAGGCTGTGATTGCAATCCAAACATCCAAGGCTATCGCCTATTCACTCGAGGAGTTGTATCAGGCCGTCGAAAATATGTGTAGTCACAAGGTAATCAACATCAATTTATAGGAAACATTATCAAGTACATGCAGATTATTAGTAGACATGAAAGTTTGTATAATTTAAATCAGCTAGTTATTGTCTCCGATGCTACTAGAAATAAAGTTTTACACTATCTCTGTTTATTAGTAAGTATGTACGATGTTTTTATGTTAAATTATATAAAGTCTACAACACCTGCAGATACCATACACTAATACTAACTGAAACCAGAAATAGGCTTCTAGCTCTCCTATCATGTTTGATGAAACAACATAAATGGCGAGATGTGAGATGATGATATAAATTAATAAAATTAGCTTACTCATTGTTTTAAAATAAAAATTTCCGTTGAATATTATAGAGTTTACAATAAACAATGTTTAAAAACATCAGTTGAATCATTCACTGATGACCATTGTAATTCATAACATTTATAATAGATTGCTCTGCAACTTTAAAAGATATGAATAAGCTGTCTACTGGATAGTGATCCAGCAGACAGCTTATTCAGACAGTTAATTCCCTTTTAGGAGGAACTATACACACTAACGTATAGTTCCTCCTAAAAGGTAATTAACACATAATCACATCTGTATCACTGAGGGTGCAGACAGAAATGAATTACATACATTTCCAATTCTATAATTCGAACTTAAATTCCAACAACAAAGATGGACATTGGATATAACTGCTAATTTTGTAGTCTCGGCAATGGAAAGGAACGGTAATAAAAAAGAGATATATCATTCAATCTTAGGGTTGCCTAGAAGAGATTGCTCTATATTATAGCAATACGGTCATCAATTGTACGTTATTCTTAAGGCATGTTATGCATGTTTGTGCCCATTTTGTGTACAATAAAGAGAATCTTTAATCTTTATCTTCATATAAGCTATGCCCTTGCTAAATATTATGTTCTCTTTTGTCGACAGATGGCGTCACAACTGTATGTGAACCTAACAAATCTAGTTGAAGGTCATGTAAAGGCCAACATAGAGCAATTCCTTGCCGAGACCATGGATCGGCAGGTGTTCCTCAAGAGAATGGATGACTGCTGGCGGGCGCACTGCCACCAGATGATCATGATCCGTAGTATCTTTCTTTATCTAGACCGTACTTATGTTTTACAGAACCCTAGTATACATTCTATATGGTGAGTAACTTGACTATATTGACTAACTTGCTTGCTTTTTGCCAATTTACCAAAACACATTACCAAGAGAAAAATTTCTCTATCGCACTCAAAGGGAATGTAGCTACATATTAATAAAAGAATTTTCTAAATGGGTTCAGTAGTTTCAATGCAAACAAACTCAATGATGGATGTGCAAATTTTCTTTATTATGATCATAATTTGCTTCCGTGCTAAGCATGTGTAATACGGTAGCAGCTACAATGCACTCCCTGATGACAAACCTGACTTGACCCAGTTGTTATACACAGAATTACACCTTTATCTCCGAAGAACTTGTCAGAGGCGTTTATTACATCTCCATTTCATCAGTCACTTTGTGGTCCCACTTAGTAGGGTGCAGGCTCATGCCCAATAAAGTGAGACTAGTCTTAGGCACTTCAAGTATAGTATCCACACCATCCTTGTCACTATAGACAGCGACAGTGTGACCTACTGCTTTGTATGGATTTGTATAGTTCCAAGAGAGGCTGCCTACACAAACCCATACTGAGATGGGTATGGTGGGTTGCGCTGTTGCCTGCCACGGTTGCGCGTCGCGTGCCTCTAGGAACCGAATGCTATCTTAACCTGTGTTAATACTTAATAATTATTACCCATTTATACATTATCTCTGGTTATTACAGGGACATGGGACTGGATTTGTTCCGGCACCACATAGCGATGAACACTTTAGTCCAAACACGCACAGTAGACGGTCTGCTGCTTCTCATTGAGCGGGAACGAGAGGGTGATGCTGTGGACAGATCGTTGCTCAAGAGCTTACTTAGAATGTTGTCAGACCTGCAGATATATGAGGATGCTTTTGAACACAAGTATGTTAGACCACAACTATTGCACCCTATAACTAAGACTACTGGTCGCCTGTCTCTCACCAGGCTGTATTTCATGACTCGTGATAGACACAGTTGATGTATTTCTGTTACAACAACAAATACTAAAAACGGAAGAATTAATATTTTTTTGGGTAATTTCAAATACCTCCTCTCGAAAATTTTAACAAATATTGGAACCGCATTTTAATCTCCGCGGCTATAGCCAAGGCCGCCCTATCGTCAATTGGCGAGCCTCTTTGATACGCCCTCTTAAGGATAACATAGAACAACATTATAAAACCCATCTATGTATCCAGGTTCCTCCAGGCCACGGAACGTCTATACGCGGCGGAAGGCCAGCGACTAATGAGCGAGTTGACAGAGCTCGCAGTACCGGAGTACTTAGCGCATGTAGAGAAACGACTGCGGGAAGAGAATGAACGGCTACTGCACTATCTAGACCCTTCTACTAAGTAAGTATTGCATTCAAAATGTGCCAGTAGATCTTACTAACTTATAATTTTGGCTTGTGCCCCCAATTTAAAAAAGTTAATGATAAAACAATTAAGGAACATTTGTTTCAAGACTATACAGACTATACATACAGACAGACAAAAGCAAAATTGTCCAAACAAACTGTTGTTCCACTCGCTCGGTCAAAAACTGTATACTTTGACTGCCCATGCTTACCTGTAGCTCACATAATCTTATTTTGACAGATGGCAATTAATCCACACAATAGAAAGGCAACTACTTAGCGAACACCTTACAGGCATCCTAGACAAAGGGCTGAAAGCTCTAATGGACGGCCCTAGACTTGCAGATCTCAACACATTATATGGCTTATTTAGTCGAGTCAAAGATGGACTTACTGAGCTTTGTAAACATTTTAATGCTTATATAAAGGTGAGTCTGTTATAGTATAATATAACATGTCATATGTTATATACTGGTTTTTTTATACTTGAGGAGAAGTATATTGTCTGAGGGGATGAAGTTAATTCCTATCAAATGGACGGCTCCAGAATCTCTTAATCTTGGTAAGGGACATTACATCGTGCTAAAATACTTGCTATACTGTTGGGTTCTGTATAGTGAACTGTATTCTAATAAAACAGGGGCTGTTGTAGTTCAAAAGGTGTATTTCTGGTGGTCTGGTGCATGCAGGTGCTTAATCTATATTATACAGGGTCACGTGTATTCGTGTACGTGTTGATCGCGCGACTATTATAATTCAACTGATCTCGGGGCAAGGGCGCCCTGGGGCCAAGAGCGTGGCTTTTAGCTGGCCAGCGGACCATTAACGAAAGCGGTAGCACGGGCTATTCAACGCTTTGCTGGATATATTATATGGGTTATTCCCAAATTAATGTTGGCTGCTCAACAAATACTACCATGGGGTAGGCAGATAATATGGAATTGCATTTGCTACGTTCTGGTATACTTCTTTCGCTTCTTCTACATGATTAGTATTTTCATGCATGCTTTTTCTTCTCCAATCTTTTTTTATTCTTGTTTTTTATTGAAGCCTTGACCAGCCTCAGCCAATAATAACAGCCTCATGGCTTTATGCAGCATTATGGCATCATAATTTGTAAAGGGTGCCTACTATGGCCCACTCACTGCTTAAGGCCCTATTCGAACGAATAAAAAACGCGACTTAAAAATTAATCAAATTAACTAGCATTTGTTCACACGTCAGCGGTTTTAAAACGCGACGGTTTGTTCAGTGAGCGTAAAGTCCAATTCAACGTCCAGCGGGCGTTAAAAAAACGTCGCGTTTTTTAACTCTCGTGCGAATGGGGTCTAAAAGATATGATGCAGTGACAAAAAAAAAATCCGCCTCTTTATAATACTTTTTGTTGTAATTACAGAAAAAAGGTCGTACGATAGTGATAGAGCCGGAACGCGACAAGACGATGGTGGCGGAACTACTTGAGTTCAAGGAACAGTTGGACCACGTGGTCACCACCTGCTTCCAGAGGAATGACAAGTTCCTGTACAGCATGAGGGAGGCCTTCGAGTACTTCATCAACCAGAGGCAGAACAAACCCGCTGAACTTATTGGTAAGTTTAACGATCATTTTAAACTTTTGAGTTTTATTTTACTTTAACACGGTAATAAACATTTAATACGACATAATTATATTATACGTAGGTACTTCTTTTTGACTGACACTTCGACCAAATTACACTGGCAGTGGTTATAGGCAGGAGTGCTTTAAATAGAACCTTAGCAAGGTATTTGAGAGCATTCTGAGGTTTTGTGTGTTTGACTGTACATAAAAGCTTTCATCCAGAAAAATATGATCGAAAGCTGTTGCGATCGAGATGGTTCTCTACCCTAATTTGACTGTTTGTTTGAATTGAATAGACTCCGAAACTACTGAATCTATTAAGAAAATTCTTTCAGTAATAATCACCTACATTATCCCTGAGTGATATAGCCACCATTTTATCCCTGTAATGTGTTCCCGTGGGAATCGGGAATTAGAAAACTATATCATGTGCTGGTTAGCTAGTGAAGAGATAAACACATAAGCAATAAGTTTTTAGAGTTTTCGAAACGAAAATCTCTTATACACCAGTAATGTCCGTCCGTCCGTGAACAACTTTCAACTCGAGAACGGCAAGAGCTAGAGACTCAGTGTAAACGTCAATCGACTTAGCATAGTCGAAAACCCCCCAAAATGAACTTGACCTTTGACCTCTGATCTCAAGGTCAAGGTCAAATCGAGAACGGTAATAGTTAGAGACTCAAGACCAGCTGCAATCAACTCAGCATGGTCAAATACCTCTAAAATGATGTTGAACTTCATGTGACATTTTTTAGATTTTATGAAAAAACTTTCGAAAGTCTAAAAAAATATATAGCAAATTTTTGCCATATTTTTAACTTGTTTTAAATTAAACTTTCCCTTTCAGCCAAATTCGTTGATGTAAAACTCCGCGCCGGCAACAAGGAAGCAACAGAGGAAGAACTAGAAAGATTACTAGACAAGATAATGGTGTTATTTAGATTTATACACGGCAAGGATGTCTTCGAAGCGTTCTATAAGAAGGACTTGGCTAAAAGACTGTTGGTGGGCAAGTCTGCTTCTGTCGATGCTGAGAAGTCCATGTTGAGTAAACTGAAGCAGGAGTGCGGGGGAGGGTTCACGTTGAAGCTGGAAGGGATGTTCAAGGATATGGAGTTGTCTAAGGATATTAATATCACTTATAAACAAGTATGCTACTAGCTTCGTTTTAGTGCTTATTGTATATATGTTACCGTAAGATCCCGTTGTAAGTTACAACGCGTTGTAACTAGTAAGAAAGCGTTGTAACTAAATGCCTTTGAAACCAAGCGTTGTAATTATACTGTTGTTGAACACCATGCCGAATAATAATAATATAACAATTGTTCGCCCACACGGTCGAACAACAATAGACCTCGCAAATGTTTGAAAAGGAACAATTGTACCAAATTTCGTGAAGATTGGATAAAAAACGTGGTCATATATAGGATACAGACAGACAAACAGATCAAAACAAAATTGTCCAGTATGAGCTCTAAATATCATAAGTTTGAAGTATAAACTAATTACAATTTTCAATCTTTCCTTCCCAGCACCTATCAGCGTTCTCCGAGGGAGGTAGCCTAGAGTTGTCCGTGTATATCCTAACGATGGGGTTCTGGCCGACATACCCGCCGGTCGAGGTTCGACTCCCGATCGAGCTCACTCGCCAACAAGACCACTTCTCCAAGTTCTACCTCGCCAAGCATTCCGGCAGGAAGCTGCAGTGGCAGGCAACACTCGGACATTGTGTGCTCAGGGCACACTTTACACAGGTATGTTAAGCAACGCTGGTCAAGGTCTGTCTCAGGATGGGTGACCATTTCTTAAGACATTGAGACCCCTCCGTAAGCCGTGGGTCCCGGTTGTCATACGAACATCTATGACAGTCGTTGCAAAATCAAAGTCTAACTATAGAACTTCGACATAGCCCATGGGTTGTGGAGGTCAGATGATATGGAAAACTCGAAAGCCGACTCCAACTTAGTTAGGAAAACATTTAGTACCGTAGTTGTCAACCATTTGTTGGCAAGATAGAATAGATCTGACAATAAATACGTCTGATTCTGACTCTTCCAACGAATCATCCATGTCTAATACAGACGACAGCGAATAGAATAGTACATTAAACAAATAAACATATTTAAACCCCAAAACTTTGTTTGCATTTCATCTCGGTGGCCTCACATTATGTTAAGTTACATTTTGAATGTTTATAATATAAAACTTATGTATGTCATGTTGTTGATTGTGTTCAATTCCAGGGTAACAAAGAGCTACAGGTGTCTCTATTCCAAGGGTTAGTGCTGTTGTTGTTCAACGACGGGGATAATCTATCGTTTGAAGATATCAAAACTGCAACCAACATAGAGGTGAAACTGAGAATATTATTTTTAGATTTAATTGTGATGATATTATAGGCACCAGATGTGAACCTTGTATGTTGAACCTTGGATGTACGGCTCGAAAGACCACAAAACACGGTGGGACCGCCGATAACATCGATTCATCGGCCCATCTCTATTGGTTGGGTCGCCTCTCTATTCAAGTGCGACGATTTGCTGGTGTGGTGTGTGTCGGTACTACAAATTCAACTCGCCCGTGTGCGTGCAATCCTCTGCCTAAAAATAATACTCTCTTTAAAAAGCTAAACTCGGCTCTAAGTAATATTATTCGTGAACGATAATTAAACATTAAAATCCGTGCTGTTTAGCTACGGCCTAGTTACGGATCCAGCATCGAGACATGAGTCAACATCCTTTCCCCGCCATCCAGTAAGTATCCAGCATAATTACTTTCCGCTCAAAGTCCATGGTTTTAATTACCACACGGCTCGAAGGACCACAAATTACAAATTATGGTTACCGTACGCATAAAATAATAGATCTACATTTAAAATGGTATGGTTAAATGATGACAACGTACCCATTTGTCGACAGGAGGGTGAGCTCCGTCGCACACTACAGTCCCTCGCGTGCGGTAAAGCGCGTGTACTGAGTAAAGCGCCGCGCGGGAAGGAAGTGAAAGACTCCGACCACTTCGCCTTCAGCCACGACTTCACCAACAAACTGTTCCGAATTAAGATCAACCAGATACAGATGAAAGAGACTGTGAGTATATACACATACACGTTACCTAGTCTATGAGAATTAGATACTTAATAATAAAATAAAATAATACCTTAGATCGAAAATACTATAGATATTGGATTCAGTACAAATACAACGCGGAATCTTGGCACTCGAATTATAGGTAATTATTACAAATACCATCTATAAAATAAACAAGTTTGTACATTGATGGTTGACATATAAATAATTCGTAATAATTAATACAGACGCATCAATGTACAGCGCCGTTGTCGCATCCCTCGAGAGTCAGCAAGCGGAATAGGAACTTAGTAGGGAAGTGGCTGAAGCGCCCAAGTGTGCAATGACCGAGGTGAAGTGGTGCCGTTTTGAAACCTGGTCCTCCTGGGTACGCCCTCGTAGGTATAACCCTGGGGATGAGCTAACATTGCGGGTTGTGTTGCAGAGCGAGGAGCAGAAGGCGACCGAGGAGCGCGTGTTCCAGGATCGGCAGTACCAGATAGACGCCGCCATCGTGCGCGTCATGAAGATGAGGAAGGCGCTCAGCCACAACATACTCATCACTGAGCTGTACAACCAGCTCAAGTTCCCTGTCAAGGTCAGTTGAACAGTAGAACCACACTCAATATGGCTTCAGGTCAAATTGATTGACGGGTAACCTGTGGAAAGGTACAGCGAGTCCTTGGCTGTTAGCTTGGACATCGCCAAAGCCTTCGATAAAGCTTTCGGTATCTCCTCAATTGTGCATCTGATTGACCATTGTTCTAAATGAGCGCTGAATGGTCAGGCTTCTCGCTTCTTGCGGCAAGTGCAAAGGTCCGGTCTGTCACCAACTCTCTTTCTTCTACATCTAAATATTCTAAAGCCTTGAGCCGTCAGCCCAACGCCAAACAATTGCTTCCTTGGCCGCATTCTATTGTATATACCACTGTGAGTGTTCTGAAGAGCTCTTCAACCTGATCCCACCCTCACCCTTCCGATTCCGTGCCCGTGTCGAACGATTCTGGCCTGGAACGCTTTGCCTGCGCACGTTTATGCATCTTTGTTTACCCTCTCGGATGCCTCTTATAAAAATACAACCTGTTTTCAGCCGGCGGACCTCAAGAAGCGTATAGAATCACTAATCGACCGCGACTACATGGAGAGAGACAAGGACAACCCTAACCAGTATAACTACGTTGCGTAATACTAAAACTCCCCCCGCCCTTCCCTCCCCTCTTCCTATGTCCCTATGTAGTGGGAACCTCTCCCGGCTCATACATAGTGCTCTAATGGTAGATTATAATTATTACTCTGGAATTTACTTAAGCACCCCCATAGACTAACAGGCCGATAACCGCCGGCGAACTGCAGGCTATCTCTTAATGTGTGGATGCCTTAACAAAGTACATAATGGTTGTGTTTGTTATTTCAGTGATTAGTGAATAATAATAGTAATAGAAAATACTGTTGCTATGCTAATTTGTTCCGCATGTAGATAGTATAAAACACATTTTGCGGATTATATTGTCACATGACCGCGCTGATCGTCGAATCATTTTTGTATTGCGTTCCTTAAATAGCTAAAATCGCTATTAAATCTCAAAATCGGTAAATAAAATACAATAATATAAATAATACAATAATAATGTTCAAAAAAAAATATTCAAATAGTTCAGTAGCAGTTGTTAAGACATGCTGTGACTCATAGCGAGAATGTTTTTAGAATATCGTGTTTTCTCAAGATCATACCAATTCTATACGAGTACAAGATGTTACATAATGGGTAAAAGAAATAAGTATTGCGAGGTTTGTTATAGATCTTCAAAACCTGTGTCATGTTATGTCACTAGTGTTGGGACATGTTTGTTTTGAAGTACCTACGCATTATGGAGCAAAAACGCTTTTTTAACGTACGTTTTTTATGTACCGATGTCGGTATATAGCGAAAGACGTTCACGGTGTACGTTCAGCTTGATATGAAAGAGAGAAAGGAACGTTTATTACTCCACTTTAGAACAACTAAATAAGCTTAGAAAAAAAAATAGTAATATGTGGAATAAACGGCCGTCTCTCAGCGTAATGCTGTCTGCGTGGTGCAAGGTAGACAGCGGTGATTTTCAGAGACGGCCGGTTGATGGAAACCATGACAGGAAAAAAAAAACTAGAACATCGAAATATATGCAAAAATGATAACAAAAATGATAACAAAAATCAAAGAGCAAATTGAAGTACAAATAAAAATACTTAATAAACGAAATTAAACATTTAAAAGGAAGGAAACCCATTACGTAACGCCATTTACAATGTTATTATGTAATATATAAATATAGTGACACATAGAGAGTAAGCGTGTGATATTAGAAGCTCGAGTGCCCTCCTCGAGGCAGACTGAAGTGATTACAGTGTGCTGAGTTTTAGAATAGATTGGTGAAGTATCTTCTTTTGTAAATACGGGGCTCCATCGATATTCATCGATGATTTCGCCAATGTCAAGATAATGCTTGATAAGTTGATAGTCCCGCACAGAAGAACTAGTTATTCCTAACTAGCTCCAGTTGCAGGACAAGAAACGTTGTTCGGTATGCGAGTGTCTGGAACCCGATGTTTGCGGAGCGCCAGAAGTAACCTAAAAAGCCACCTGCCACGCGCTCAGCAAAAATCGAACTCCCTTCGTGAAGTATGTTTCCGCTCCGTCGTTGCATATCATATTCTCAAAAGACCACATTCGTTAAACATCACATTCGTAAAACACGATATTCGCAAAACATCATATACTCATAATATCATATTCTGAAAACATCATAATCTTCTAAGACCATATTCGCAAAACACAACATTCTTGTGTTACCACATTCAAAGTACAGTTCAGTACAGTAAAGTTCAGTCTCTGATGTTTTTTTTTATTATAAACGAAATTGGTAACAAAATAAAAAATGAACTATTCTTAAACAAAACAAAAAAATCATATCCCGATAAATCATTTCTTGTATTTATTTCTTGATTATGTACTAATTGCACATAAGCGTTTCAAACACACTTGAATGCATATTGTTTTATTTACACAATCATTGACTATACTTTCAATTTTTTTTTTTTTTTTTTTTTTTTTCTATTTCGTTTTACATCAGTACAATGTAAATAATTTCTTTTTAATTAAAAAACAAAACAATTTTTTGAAGACCAGTGTACTTTTTCACCTTTTTTGAAAATATAATGTTTAGAGAATGTTGTGTTTTGCGAATATGGACTTAGAAGATTTTGATGTTTTCAGAATATGATATTATGAGTATATGATGTTTTGCGAATATCGTGTTTTACGAATGTGATGTTTAACGAATGTGGTCTTTGAGAATATGATATACAGCGACGGAGCGTATGTTTCTTACATATAAATGACACTGGCACATCGATTGGTCCATTTCCCGTATAGGGTACTTATGTAACTGTCAAAGAAAACACATTTGTCAATACGACAGATGTCATATAATTTTGTATGAATACTAAACTATGACGTCAAATAAAGTTGAATTAAATTGAAATTTGACTAACAATAATTTTACGTAAAATAATACGTAGATAAAATAATAAGAATATAATTCGAATCTCTTTTGAAATTCTGTATTTAAATAAATACCTACATTTAAATGATTTAATTTACTTGTATGATATCTCATTATAAAACTTAACGCACTGTACATATAAAATAAAGTTACTTCATAATATCACCAAAAAGAAAATAAACGGAACAGAGCATAAACTTCGTACAAAGGCCGAAGGGGCAGTGTCCACTGGCCGCCTGTCGGTCACAAGCGCGCTGCCAGTGGACAATCTTAGTGTTAGTGCGACGCATTTTGTTTGTGTGCTATTTTACTCGTTCTCAGCCCATGGTGGGCTGAATAGTCAGAGGTCGATCAGATCAGATAAAACTGCTGCAGTTTGGCCTGAACGGAATGGCGCACATGCACGATACAATCGCTTCAGTTCACTCCCTAATCTCTCCGGCCGACTGTTGCGATCTTGTTGCGGATTTGCATCTGGTCAGGTATATCTGAAGGTAAATAGCTTTATATGATAAGGTTTGAAAGCTGTTGCTGGGTTCCGTTTATTATATTTGTGGTTTTATCATAAACAATGTCTTACTTAATAATATAGAAAGAACAATGGCAGTTGCCCATACTAGCAATTTGTCTGGCACAAAAGATGAGCGCACATAAACGAAAAATATGTCGAACGATTCAGCGTCACTTGTAGACTCCATAAGTGAAGTCATTTTCCATCGAGAAAGCCGGAAAATAAAGATACTTATTGTATTTTGATATTGTAGGTTATGTTGTCGTAATAGATAAAATAGCACAAAGTCGCGCAAGAAAATATCACGATTCCTTTGGACATGCAATAGTCACACGAGGAAATAAATCGGAGTCCATAAAACAGTCCAGAGTACGAATTATTGCATAAAAACAGAAAAAGCACACAAAACAACACCATCGACAAAAAAGCGTGGAGTATTCTGTGATCTGTCAAAGTGACAAGGTTCGCACGACATCATTGGCTGTAAATGGCTGGCGCACGGACCTCACGATTATAAATAATCGTTGATAATCTTATAAAATCTAGATTTAATGCCGGCTTCTATTGGAACATTACGATACTTGTAAAATCGCAAAATAAACAATAAATTACTTTGGCATATATAATATTTATGGGCGTTTTTAAATAATGAGACATTTTTTTGCCATTGTTCTTTATTATGTAATTATATCAGACACCAGATTAATACAATAATTTTGTAATGTTTATTTTTTAATTATACTAAGAGGGTAGCTGTGAAATATGAATTTATTTAAAACAATAAACTTATTCGCAATTTGTAATTCCGAAACCTTGAGTGTAATTCACAATTGTTCATAAGTAAATTACTCAAATGGTTTAAGTGTATAGCGACTGGTTTCGACCAATTTAAAGTCCCTTTATGAGAGAAATGAAACTGCTGCCGCCGCAGATTTTAGAAACAAAGAAAATATGTAATTTTTAAACACTTTAGTTGCTCGAATTTATTTCAATTGTCAATAGATATATTCTGTCTTATAGATCATCTACGCAATCGGCCATAATGTGCCATATCACAGGCGATCACGACTCATCAAGATGGTCATGATCGGCGACGATATAATATATTACAAACGTATACAGCGATGATGGCGGCCATCATGGTCCATTCATTGATTACCCATCATGGCCGATTGTGTAGAGGCACGGTTATACATAATTGCAATCACGTCGTTATCCCTAAGGGTTGTGGAAAGTGGTCTGACCACCCCCTAAAATGTATTTTACAATAGCCAAAGCAATCAGTTTACTCGTTGAATCTTCTTCTTTTTTTAAAGACGTGGCTCCATCGATGTTCATCGATGATTTCGCCAATGTCGAGGTAATGCTTGATTAGTTGATCGTCCCGCACAGAAGAACTATTTATTCCTAACTAGCTCCAGGTGCAGGACAAGAAACGTTCGGTATGTGAGTGTCTGGAACCCGATTTTTGCGGAGCGCCAGAGGTAATCTAAAAAGCCACCAGCCACGCGCTCAGCAAACATCGAACACCTCGTTTACCCTACAGCCATAAAAGTATGGCAGCGTCGGATTTAGTTGGTCGACGTATCCTACCAAATGATATCATAGAAAAGTGTCACGTGACCAGCTTTTAAAATGGTTTTATTCTTTGTTGGTTATGTGCGAAGATCCTGTTTTAGTATTTCATGTTCATTGTACCTTATTACATTGTGTTAAATGCTAAAGATATTAAAAATCCTTTCTGTCAAAAAGAACAAACAAATGAACAGAGTATATTATTATCATTGGTTGAATATGTCGATTGACTATTTGTAGGTATAGTCGATGTTGTTCAGAATTCTGTTCTTTATGTAGAAACATTAAATTAAATAATTAATTATTTTCTGTTAGATAACTATGTGTGATGTCGTCGTGTTAGTTTCTAAAGATACGGTCAAGTTAGGAGGGATTATTAAATAAATAAAACTATTTATAATTTTCTGTTATTGTTTTATTATTACAATATCCAATGTTACAGTAAGGCTTTAGATAGACGCTCGTGTAGTTGACATACCGCCTGTCTGTAGCGAGATTCCTCCTTGTTAAGAAACGAGTCCAATTTTAAAAATTGCCTTAAAAATAATTGAACAAAACATACTTTTACAACTATATTTTGTGACTTCATAAACTTAAACAGTGAAACTGACGCTGGGTTTTAGTTAAGTCCACCATAAGATCATTACTTTGAATGAATATTATAAATAAATATTGTTGGACATGTTCACACAACATCATCTAGCCCAAACTAAGCTATAAGTTTGTGCTATGGGATCTAGACAACTGATAAACATACTTATATAATGGAATCGAACCCGAGACATGTACCTTATACCCTTTATTCGCAACAGGACAGATTCTCATAAAGACAAATTGGCAAAAGGACAGATTCGTATATGGGCAGATTTTTAAAAAAGAGAAATGGTACAGTTGTACACACTTTCATGTAATAGACATTAGACCTTTATGCCTATTTTTTATTGTGTCAGGTCTATTTTCTGTGGGTTTTACGATAATGTTTTTAATATCAAGAAACGAATTCGTAGGACGAAATGAGAATATTATTATTGTAATTAAACCTCCCTGATAAGAGGTTACAATTATTTAGCTATTACTGGTTATTAGAGAAAGATAATTATTTTGTCGTCATTAGTTTGATATGTACTCTTAATACATTCATATTTGCGAATTTTTTTATAAAATATTGGATAAAGCGGGTCCTAGTTTTGGGATAAATGAAGTCGTATTTATAGAATGCCAAATACCAAATAATGGCATGGTGCTTCTGCATGCTGGCCATATATATAATTTTGTAAAACACTTCCGTAACGTTGTCAAAAAATAATTAAATTATAAAAGAAGCAAAACATCTATGCTACCCAGATTTTGATCGCAATAGAAACGATTTTACAACTTCATGTGCTAAAAAAGAGGCCTGTCAAAATTTGGAACATATTCCTAAAATATTTGAGAACAAGTTCAATAAGAAGGTTAGTCAAGTTCATTATTAGGTCTACAGTTTGTTTTACCGGTAAGTCTAATGGGATGAATATACCCAGTAGTACTAATGGGTTTTTAAAGTAAGTCTAATGGGACAAATATTCCCAATAATATTACTGGTAAGACTATACAGTAGGACTACTGGGAATAGATCATATTTTATAACGGTAGGACTATCGGGAATAAAATATAACAGGCTAGTCTTACTTTCGGTAAGTCTAATGGGATAAATATTCCCCATAGTACTACTGGTAAGACTATACAGTAGTACTATTGGGAATACGCCGGCAAAAGTAACATTGAAAAAAGTTATACTGTGTACGATGACGGCACCTTTAGATGTTGTCCAGCTCCTTTCTATCAGCTATTTTCTTTGCATGCTGATATAACGCATGATGAGGCAGAAACTGTTGGTTTTGTGCCATTGCTATTCGCCTAACAAGGCGAATAGCAATGGCACAAAACCAACAGTTTCTGCTAATACTCATATGAAACTGTTCCTTTAAAATCTTGAAAGCCTTTCGTACGTAGCCTGGCTTTTGTTAGGTTAGGTTAGGTTTAGTACTAGGACTAGTCTTCAGTACTGAGACATGCCACAGAAGATATTTCGGTTCTTGAATAATTAAATTTCTGTTTATTTCCTATAATTAAACTTTTCCGATTACTATATTAAAATATTTTATAAATCTTTGTACGTATTTAATTTTCTACTTACATGTACTTCGTCTTTTTGCGGATATGTCTTCATGAGAATCTGTCCTTTTGCGAATATGTCTTCATGAGAATCTGTCCTTTTGCGAATATGTCTTCATGAGAATCTGTCCTTTTGCGAATATGTCTTCATGAGAATCTGTCCTTTTGCGAATATGTCTTCATGAGAATCTGTCCTTTTGCGAATATGTCTTCATGAGAATCTGTCCTTTTGCGAATATGTCTTCATGAGAATCTGTCCTTTTGCGAATATGTCTTCATGAGAATCTGTCCTTTTGCGAATATGTCTTCATGAGAATCTGTCCTTTTGCGAATATGTTTTCATGAGAATCTGTCCTTTTGCGAATATGTCTTCATGAGAATATGTCCTTTTGCGTATTTGTCTTTATGAGAATCTGTCGTTTTGCGAATAAAGGCCTCATACTATATATACCTATTATGTGACTAATATTACAATAGGTAACTTGAAATAAAATACAATTAGGTAAATCTATATGGGTTTCGTTTACAAACGGTCAATTCACTAAATAATCATCATCCACCGAGCCTTTTCCCAACTCAGTTGGGGTCGGCTTTCCAGTCTTACTGCTCACGGCTGAACTTCGATATTTTCCGCGAAGCGACTGCCATCTGACCTCCACAACCCATGGGCGATATCGAAGTTCAGTAGTTAGACCGGACGGAATTTTAATTTAGGGCTCCAACTACCCCTAACGATGCCATAGATGTTTGTATGACAACCGGGCGACGGCTCAATCAATTCACTAAATAATACTGGAAGAAATAACAAGTAAATAAATAGGTATTACAAAAGGTATAGCTCTCGAGAACTGCTTATGCTCCAATGATGGTTGACCCCTCTATGGATAGCCCTCGATCTGGAGGCAAGTCAAAACATCGAAAATTGGACCTAGCCCTAAGGGGTCAAAAGTTATAGGCCGCGCAAGACACGTACTAGTTACCTAGAAACGAGAAAGATCGCTTGTCTATTTGAATTAAGAAAATAATGACGTCATCGGTGCAAATGCAAAAGTGCATTTTTAAAATGGCCGCCTTAACATAATCGGGTACATACTGCGTCTGATTTAATATAAATGCTTATTTCGAATGAATTCTGAATAGTTGTACTATGCCAACGTTCAGCGTCTGTCTGTTCGCGATAAACTCGAAAACTACTGCACCGATTTTCATGCTGCTTAGAGTGGTTCTAGGAAGGTTTTAGTATATAATTTGACACAAGTGGACGCTAGTACTCCACAAAAATTAGACCTCATCGGCTTCAAATAGGGCTCATTGTTTATCATTATCAAACTTTAGTCAACGAAATAATATTTTTTTTTTCTGAAAAACCAAAGAAAAAAATATTCTCCTACACATTGGTTACAGGTCAATTCCGTACTAGTATTAATTAAGATCATTTATCTAATATTTTGAACACAGTATCGAGATGATCCTTGTGATAGTCGAGCTCCTCGGCTAGCGCGTTCGCTAATATCTCCGGAGTTACATCTGTCTCTAAGTAGTCACGAAGCAATACCTGTTAATAACAAATACACTGGTAAAATCATTTAGCAAGGTCACAGGTCAGTTCAGTTGCATTCTTTGCTTTGTGCAGTGAGGTAGCTAAATAATTGTTTAGTGTGTTAATTTGTGAGTTGTGTCAAGTTGTGTGTGATAGTGATTGTGTTGTGTAGTAATGGCTCTGTGTAACGAAGAGTATTACGAGATGATGCTTTGTCTAGGAGCATCAGAAGGCAATTTGCCCGGGAGTTGTACCGTGAGTTTCGATACCTAAAAATATAAAAATAATATTTTAAAATGAAAAGTAAGTTCTATTTCTCGAATATTTATTGGTCGGATTGACCAGATTCTATTTCGTGGTGTGTGTACATCTGTCGTAGCGGTTGGAATCTTGGTTTGAGATGAAATGAGTAACGTGTCCACACGAATGTTCCTCGCCATTCGTAGAGTATGTCCGCTCGTGTTGCCACGAATATTTCCTTAGTAGTTCCCGCACGCTCCCCTAGTATAACTCGTGTGTGATAAGTTGAGATCTGAGCGCTGTGATATTGGTTCGAGCGCAAGTCTTATTTTATCACGTACGAGTAGTACTAGGGAAGGCGAATGACGAGGCGAGTGAGTGGCCACACGATGTTCCTCGCTATTTCCCTCGCTATTCGTCGAGTCGTGTAGCCGCTCGGTATGGCCACAGTGGTGTGTATGTGTGAGTGAGGGAGACAGCAGTACCTGTGGCGGGACCGCGCCGCCGTGGCGCAGCAGCTTGTCGCGCAGTCGCTGTCCGGCGCCGCGACAGAGCGGACGTGCGGCGAAGTTCCGGTGCCACACGCTCCACGCGATGCCGCGAGATATCAGGTACGAGTAGTACTTCGCGCCGTAGCCTATCAGGTGGCTGAAACGGTGTTGCCAGGCCTGGACAAACAGTCGTCAATGTTTATAATTTTTTGTTGCAAACTAATATTTATTTGGATTTTTAATGCTAGGGTGAAAGAGTTTGGAAATTCTCACCATTTATTTGGATTTTTAGTGCTAGGGTGAAAGAGTTTGGAAATTCTCACCAGAGGCGCTGAGCAATGTACTTCCATTGCTCAGCGCATGGAGCGGCCGAGTATTAAAAAAAACCTGAAAGTTGACACACCGCCATAAAATGGAATTCACCGTTAGGAATCTTTAAGAAATTTGGTTTCTTTTTGTATTGTATATCACCGCCAACATACCAACAGACACATCTTGAATCTGTTTGGTCAACTCTTAAAGCGATGATATTTAGTACCTATATTTGCTATAATCCCCCCTCAAAACACCACTTGTAATTACTCTTACATGTGATGGGTCTTTAAGGGATATCCAATAAAAACAAAATATCACAATATGTATAGTTAATTTAAACAACCACTCGAATTTCAATAGATTGCGCTGTTACTATGGATATAAGTATATCTCAATTTTAAATCTATAATACCCTTAGATCAAAAATACTATAGATATTGGATTCAGTACAAACGCCGTTGTCGCATCCCTCGAGAGTCAGGCGCAATAGGAACTTAGTGCGGCGCGCAGGTGTGCAATGACCGAGGTGAAGTGGGGCCGTTTTTAAACCACTGATCTGATCTGATAATACCTATATTTAAATAAAAATCAATGTTGCTACAAGCAAAACTCGAAAATGTTTCGACCAATTCGGCATTTTTTCGTACGTTCCTTAAGGTCCTTAGGTTAAGGGTATTATTAAAAAAAAGGTATTCTACCCGAGTAAAGCCGCGGGAGCTCGCTTAATAGCCGGGTAAAGTTTGCGAGTTTGTGTGCTTCCGTACGTATACGTACTTGCGGGCGTCTACGTATACGTATGTGCGTGTGTGTACACACGTCCAAGTTAGTGTGTGTACGTATACGTACTTGCGGGCGTCTACGTATACGTACTTGCGGGCGTCTACGTACTTGCGGGCGTCTACGTACTTGCGGGCGTCTACGTACTTGCGGGCGTCTACGTATACGTACTTGCGGGCGTCTACGTACTTGCGGGCGTCTACGTATACGTACTTGCGGGCGTCTACGTATACGTACTTGCGGGCGTCTACGTATACGTATGTGCGTGTGTGTACACACGTCCAAGTAAGTGCATGGAGTTCGTGTGTGTGTATAGTATTAGTAGATAGTGTAACGTACAGTGTTCTCCACATAAGGTAACCCGTAGTACTGCCGCTGTACGTCCTGCAGTACACGCGTGGTGTCCCCTCCACAGGACGCGCCCGGCCCGTGGTAGCTCTGGTCGAGGGCCGAGTAGAACACCTGCGTATACATACATGGTTACATATCATGAGGGAAATATTTCCTACTAGCGGGCGAAGATACACAAAATCCTTCCTCGAGAACCACTTTATCCATTGGTGAAAACTGCATCAAAATCCGTTGCGTAGTTTTAAAGATCTAAGCATACATACAGAACGGGCGACTTTGTTTTATAATATGTAGTGATAGCGAAGTGATACTACAACAGTGTCGGGTTTGGTCTGACACTTGTTAACTCGAGAACGGTTGGAACGATTGCATGGCTTTTAATTTATTGTATGTGTCTCCGTTCCGAATAGTAGAATAACTATTAACACACAAATATCACGCCTATATCCCCCAAGGGGTAGGCAGAGGTGCATTACACACCCACAATTTGCCAGTAGTTTCAGTCCCATGTTATAGGGGGCAAGTCTATTGCCGTCACCGGGCACACATATAATGGGTATGTCCAAAATAGCCGAAATAATTTAATAAAAAGTAGCAGCTTTATTGTAATTTTAAAAAAAATTAATCCTGTTGCCTTGCGATGAAATGTTGATTAAAGGCAACAAAATCTTACGTGCCAGCCGCTATGGCACTGCCAATTAAAGTCCTGGGCGTCTCGGACTAATAACTATTAAAACATTTGAAAATTGACAAACCTTATTAAATAAAAGAAATTTTTTTTATGGATTTCGTCAATACAACTGTCAATAAATTGAACCTAGGAAAAGAAAATAGGTTACTAGGGTAGACGCTCGTAAACAAATAAATACTGAGTGTATTGTACCTGTAGCTGCATCTCGCTGGCTCCGAACAGGTGCTTGGAGGCGCACAGCCGGTGTAGCATGTCGTCCGGCATCGGCGCGCCCGTCTGGAAGTGCCGCGCGAACCGGCGCACCACCTGCGCATGCGCATACTTTACATTATATCCGACAGTAGGCATATCATTTATACCGGCTACTGCTCTTAAAAGAAATAAATTTTCACCGTTTTTCAACTGATGATTAAAATTTAATATAAGGTACCTACAGTTCACGTAATAATGACGCTGGAGGAGAGTGGAGGGGTGGGTGTGTTTGCGCATCGGTACTCTCGCTCTTACTAGCTGTTACTGCCATATAGACCACTATTTTTTAACTCATCATCTGCCTGCCCTTATCCCAATTATTTGGGGTCGGCGCAACATGTTTTCATCTTCCATACATCCCTGTCACACGTCATCTTCTCAGTCACTCCTTTCCTGGTCATATCCTCTTTCACGCATTCTATCCATCTTTTCTTGGGCCTACCTCGAGTTCTCAGGCCATCTACATTCATACTTTGCACCTTTCTTACCACATTACTTTCCTCTCTTCTCATAACATGTCCATACCATGATAGCCGTTCGCGTCTCACTTTTTCATTTACTGGGGCAACTTTCAAACTTCCTCTAATATACTCGTTCCTTACTTTATCCATCCTTGTTACACCACACATCCATCTTAACATTCGCATTTCCGCTACATGCAGTTTTCTTTCATCCGTCGCTTTTACGGCCACACATGAAAGTCCATACAGGACGGCAGGTCTGACGACAGTTTTGTAAATTTTCCCCAAGTTTCGGAGGAAATGGGGGGTCGCATATTGTGGCTTTGACCTGCCGCCATTTCATCCAACCTGCGTCAATTCTGTGCTTCACTGTACGATCGATTTCCCCATCGTCCTGGATAAGAGAGCCGAGGTATCGGAAGCTGGAGCAGACTGGCAATGGTACGCGTAGCGTTATGGGTGTAAAGCTGGAGAGACTGCCGAAATCGGAGAACATGTACTCCGTTTTGGTTCTGCTGATTTTCAAGCCTACACTCTCCAGTTTACACTGCCACCCCTCCAGTCTGCTCTGTACCTCAGGCCCGTCTTCACCGACAAGAACAATGTCATCGGCAAATAGCATACACCAGGGGGTCTCTTCCTGTATCTCCGATGTCAAGGCATCCATTATTCACAGGAAGAGGTACGGGCATAGCGCTGAGCCCTGATGCAGGCCTACCTCCACACTGAACTCGTCGGTGTTGCCAGCAGCACATCGTACGTAGGTTCTCGATCGACAATACATTGCACAGATCAACTCTACATACTTCCCTGGCACACCTTTCTCTTTCAAAGCCCACCACAAAACCGTTCTGGGTATCCGGTCGTATGCCTTCTCTAGATCTACAAACACCATATGCAAGTTTTTGTGTGCACGCCTATGTTCCTCAGCGAGCTGGCGGAGTGCAAATATGGCGTCTGTAGTCCCGCGACCAGGCATAAATCCGAACTGGTTTTGGGTAACCTCGCTTTCCTCTCGTACTCGTTTCTCTATCACTTTCTCCCAAACTTTCATACTGTGTGACATGAGCTTTATTCCTCGATAGTTGCCGCAGTCTTGTACATCACACTTATTTTTTAAAATGGGCACTAGTGAACTATTGCACCATTCATCGGGGATCGTGACCTCGTACAACAACTTATTGAAGAATAAAGTCAGCCACAGACATCCATCTTCTCCCAATTTCTTCCACACTTCCACTGGAATGCCGTCGGGCCCTACGGCTTTCCCATTCTTCATATTTTGTACCGCCGTTCTTACTTCATCTTTGGCAATCTCCTTCACTAAATCTACATTTACTCGTCCCTCCTTTAAAATTCCACTCCACGCATTCTCTTCATTCATAAGTTTTTCAAAATACACTTTCCATCGATTTCTTACTTCATCTTCTTTTACTAAAACTGTACCCTTTTCATCTTTTATACATCTCACATGTTTTACATCTTTCGTTCTATCTTCTCTTTCTTTCGCTAAGCGGTAAATTTCTTTTTGGCCTTTAGGTCCATCAAGGGCTTTAAATAGTTTTTCTTGAGCCTGGGATCTAGCTATCGCCACCGCTTTTTTTGCCTTTTTACTCAATTCCTTATACCTTACATTTCTTGCTTCTTTTTCACTTTCATTCCCTTTTTCTTTCTGCCATTTCTTAAAAGCATTCTTCTTTTCTTTAATCACCTCTTGTACCTCCTTATTCCACCACCATGTATCCCTACCAATAGCACTTTTACCTTTTGTTTCGCCAAACACTTCTTTTGCTTCTTTCCTGATACAACTTGCCATTTCATTCCAACACTCATTCACTGATTTATCCACCATATCTTTCATTTTTATCATTTTATTTACCACTCGTTCTTTAAACTTGCTTGCATATTCATTCTTCTCTATCAACCACCACTTGATTCGAGGAGTAGGGGCTGTTTGCGTGTTTGAGGAACTACGTTGACAATTAATTAAGTCGAGAGTGAGTAGTTTATGTTGCTTCACTACTCCTTCCCCTGGCAGCACCTTACAGTTTTTGACACAGAACAACCTACTCCTCCGGATAAGAAAGTAGTCGATCTGTGTCAAGTGAATACCACTCTTGTATGTAATTAGGTGCGGATCCCGTTTCTTAAACCAAGTATTCACAATTGCCAGGTTAAGGGAAGAGGCAACTTGTAGCCGTGTTTCCCCGTTGCTGTTACGGGTTCCGTAGCCCCATCCTCCATGCACTCTTTCATAGTCATCATTTACTCTTCCTACATGGGCATTAAAATCACCTCCTATACATATTTCCTCACTTTCTGGTATACTCATCAAAACTGTATCAAATTCCTCCCAAAACTTTTCTTTCTCCCTGTCATCACATCCGCTCTGTGGTACATGCACGCTGATCACATTTAGCACCAGACTCTCACATACTACTTTCACAACTATTATTCTTTTTTTTTTTTATATATGGTTCTCCAAATTGACGCCGCCCGCCTGGTGGTAAGTCGTGACGACGTCTAGCTATTGTGGGCCACTCTCACAGCATACAATACTATAGAGAGTGACCCTCAACTTGACAACCTACTGATGTGCCTCTTCACGCTCCTCTTAAAGAACCCAGGATTATATGTGGGAGGAAACACGTGCACTGGCAGGGCGTTCCAGGCCACTATCGTTCGGCAGAGAAACGAACGTTTAAACCGCTCGGTTCTCGCGAATATTCTATCCACTGTGTGGGGGTGGCATCTCTGGCCGGCACGCGTTGTTCGGGATCGGAAGGAAGAGGGTGGGATCAGATTGAAGAGCTCTTCAGAACACTCGCCGTGGTAAATACGGTAGAATGCGGCCAAGGAAGCTATTGTTCGGCGCTGAGCTAGCGGCTCAAGGCTTCCCGTTACCTCCGGACAATCTATAATACGGATAGCCCGTCGCTGCATAGCGTCGAGAGCGTCCAGCAGATACTTCGCGGAGCCGTCCCAGAGGTGAGAGCAGTATTCGACGCAGGGTCTAATCTGCGTCTTGTACAGCAGACACCTCTGGTCCGGTGTAAAGAATCTCTTTACCTTATTCAGTATTCCTAGTTTCCGCGAAGTTAGCCCTATACATCTTTCGATGTAGTTTTTATTATTGAGCTCTCGACGAACGTCTATGCCAAGGATGTCAAGGTTGTCCTTCATTGGTAATAATGCATTTTGAAGAGAGGGTAGGGGAAGGAAAGGGGATTTCTTCGCTGTAAATGCACACGCCTGTGTTTTGCGGGCGTTGAACTCGACCAGGTTCTCGGTACCCCATTGAGAGATACAGTCAGAGGTTCCTGTCGAGATCAGCCACGAGATGTAGTCTATCCTCTTCAATCTCCAACCGCCCTGCCGCCGGATCATTCATATCCTGTCATTCACTCTTTTCACGTCGGTCACTCCTTCTTTCAGATTAACGTCCAGTACTACACCAACTCATTCCTTTTTCCATCACTCCCACTGTAATATAACTTATATCCTTCACCAATCTCTCTTGCACTTGCGCCCTTCCACTTAGTCTCTTGCAAACAAGCTACATTTAAACACATCGGCTAATTCTCTTCCTTTCCAGTCAAAGACCCAACATTCCAACTTGCATATCTCAGTCTCACTTCTCTTTCGGGATGGGCTTGCGTCTTACGTCGCATCCACCCCCGATGCGACAACCCTTGTCCACTTCCCAACAGGTACCGGGTGCTGTCCCTGCGCGTCGCTATTTTTTAACTACTGAAATAATTTTAAGGGTAGGGACAGCCAAACCGTACCTGTTGATTGATTGAATAGAGATTGAAGATGACAACAACCCTACAATACTGTTTGTTTGACTTCTCAGCGATCGATGACGTCAGGCAGCGGTTATTGTGATGGGGTTCTATTCTATGTATGCCTTACCTCGGGGCTTGCTCGCGAAGTACTCGGCCAGCACGCTGGGCACCTCGGCCAGGTCGGTGGCGCAGCGCGTGCCGGCCACGTGCTGGTGCGCGGCGCGGCCCAGCATGGAGTGCAGCGCGTGGCCCACCTCGTGGAACAGGTTGTCCACCGCGCCCAGCGGCAGCAGCGCCGGGCCCGAGCGGTGGCCGCCGCTCAGCGATACCATCACCACCACTATCGGGTTCTACAACACACACCACTATAATTGGCGCGCGCTCTCTCAAAAACAATTCAACGCATAAACAAAAATTCATAACAAAAATTATAGCTAATTTAATTGTCTACAATTTTGTAATACATACAAATAGCGAGAAAACCATAAGAAACGAGATTTTTCCTTTTGACCTGAAATTTCAATAGACGCAGACACCCCTACAATACTCGATAGATTTTTTTTTTTGCTTTTTTCATAAGTGGTAGCACAGTTGGTTTATAGTACATACACACAAAACTCAAACCTCAATATTTTGAATTGTGCTCATACATTACTGAAGGCGCGAACATCAGTGAACCTCAGTGCCAACTTATAAGAGTCAGTGATGAAATAATATTTTGCATTGATAAATTACTGATACTGAACTGTGTCGGAGCCTTCAGTGATGTGTGAATCAACCTTAAACTTCTTAATGGATTTTAATGCAGTTTTCTTTCTTTAACTTTAGTGGTGGGTGACCAAGGCTTCGCAGTAGTGCAATTTTGATACTAGTGTACAGTAGTAGCAGTGTACAGCAGTATAGAGTGGGAGGGCCACGAGTATCAGAGGTAGAAGGCACTGACCTGATATGTACCGTCGGGTAACCGCTTCCCTCCCTGTATGGTGAAGTGACAATCCTGGTGAGGCTTGCCGGGCCTCTCGTACAGGTCACAGTATATATGACCCAGTAGACCTTCAGACTCGTGGACCACTGCTAGTTTATACACGTCAGGAGACCAGGATTCACCTGCAAATTGGCACAATTCAACATTATCTTATTACATAAATAAACTTTTCTGTCAAAGTAAGACGGGTACATAAAAATAATTTTATTTTTCTTCTGTCTATCTGTCTCTCTGCTTGTTTGGACTTATCTATGAAAAAGGTGGGCCGATTTTAAGGGGACTTTCAATGGCAAATGCTGATGTTAGTAGTAGCGACTACTTTCTATTCCTGGAAAGTGTTCCCATAGGAATTGTTACCTGTAGGACGAAGCTATGGGTATCTATATTCTATAGCCTTACTACGTAGATGGGCTATTTACACAAAAAAAATCTATTCCCATTAATATTTCCTGAGATTAGCACCATTAACCAAACAATCTCTTCATTATAATAGTAGTAGATTTGAAGCAAACTTACCTGGTAACATTTCTTCAGACTTCAAACTAATACCGTACAACTCCTCACAGAGCATATTAAGTCCTTCCATACAGCCTCCCAACGAGAAGTACGGACTAAAGTCAGTGTTGGCAACATTGAGCAACTGTGTCTTGGCTTTATGTGTGAAGTAAGGTGTGTCCCAACACATCAACGTGTCCAAATATGGTGTCTCTTGTTTCTTCATTTTGAGCATAGCGTCGAAGTCTATTCTGGCTCTGTCGTGTAAATGATCTGAGAGTAGATCTAGGAACCGTCTAACATTTGATGACGTTTCCATTGTGCTAGCTTTTATCGCCCTGTCAAAAGGTAATTAGAGGCTTTAATACTTAAGGGGTACTATAAAGAGCTTTAAGACCCAAGTCATCGTCTATTACACGCGGTGCACCTGCTGACCGACGAACTAGACGAAAGAATCAATGTAAAGACTGCAAAATATAAAGTGGTAAGTCGAAAGACTTGAGCACTTTATTGTCTCTTCTCCGTTTCAACTTGCAGACTGGGAAAAATTTCTTTCGTCTGTACTACCGGCTCTGTCAGATCATGTTAGAGGCCGTATTTAACAACCGATTTGCATTGCACTTTACACATACACTCTAATTTTACTAACATTTGAATGATATTTTTAGATTGGTTGACAAATGAAAGAGTAATAAAGAAAATTACAGAAGAAATTTTCTAAACAAGCTCCCGAAGTCTATGGTTCACAGAACCACTAGTTTTTATTATTTCACTTGGTCATGTCATCGCATGTAAATGGCTGGACCAACGGAGCAATTATTTGAATTTTTATTTGTTATTGTCAACAGAATGTTTTTATGAATAAATAATAGTATAAAAAAACTCAAAAAACACGCTTTTATAGAGAATCCAACTATAACGTAGAAAATAAATTTTAACAAGTTTGAATTAAGAATAGTTTAAATAAGAAATAAATGAATATATTATTATTGTAAAAAAAGCGTGAGGTGCATTTTAAGATATTCTTCTACTCATATCTGTCAATAAAATATTTATAACTATAGACACTATGCACCTCACGCTTTTTTTACAATAATATACATTTACACTATTACACTATTCTTAATTCAAACTTATTAAAATTTATTTTCTACTTTTTAGTTGGATTCTCTATAAAAGCGTTTATTTTAGTTTTTATTTTCATTTTTTTTTTATTTTTAATCGAATTATTGCATTGTCATCGGTGTTTGACAGGTGTGCAAAGTTTGAATTAAATCTGATCGTTTAAAGTAGGGCAAAATCGAACCCAAAAGAGTCGGTTACAAACATACATTCAGGTGAAGCTAATAAAAGCGTATTAAAAACAAAATCCGTTCAGTGTTTTCGGACATACAGAAATACAGACCAATAAAAATAAAATAAAAAATTATTTTATAATTTTTATGGAAGCATACTTTCCATATGCATAATTTAGTGAAAAGATATCGATTTATTTGTCTAGTGATAGTTACCGATCAGCATAAGTATCGAAGCCACATATGGACGCCATCTCATGCCTAGCGTCCAGCGTGGTAGTGAGCAGCTCATGTTGTCTCTGGTCAGGCGCGAGGTACAGTCGATAGGCGGCCTCTCGCGCCGCAGCGTCTCCACACTCCGCGTACACACCACTCACTATTATGTCCTCGCCTTCACTACTGAAACTGGAACACACATACATAACATAAGACCAATGAAACTACATAAAAGATGTAAACAAAGGTATAATTATACATATCAATTATTTCACAGATTTTTAATTCCCTATTCTAATCGCTGTCGTCTGTATTTGATAGATTGGTTGGAAGAGTCCGAATAAGAAGTATTTATGACATCTATGAAATGTTGAGAACTATGGTACTAAATGTTTTCCGGTACCACAAAACACGCAACAACAACTCACGTGGTCCAAACTACGTCATTAAGGCGTACGAGTTATAAGGATATGTATAATAATCGCAATGTAACTTGATAACGGTCCGTTTGTTGACAAAAATTATGTGACATGTGTATGTGTGACAAGCCCTGGGTGTCGATAGATGCAGGCGGCAATGGACCAATCATATTTGGAGAGGGTTATGTTCAGTAGTGGACAGCGATAAGTTGTTTACACTGATGATGTAACTATACCAAACTTACAATTGTCTAACATTTTGAGGCACTTTTGACCGTGGTACTCGTCTGGGTCTAGCGGCACCGGCCATGAACCTCTGTCCAGTCTGTAGTATCAGGTCATTGAGTCCCACAACCCGCCTCCGTCGTTCCTCCGGTAATTGAATGCCACTCTGTTCGAAGTCAAAGAGAAACAGTTCTGCTAAATGTTGGTCACCTGAGGTACCTCTACGTACGGAGTCGCGTAAAGCTTCATATAGGCCTTTGTGAGTGTTTAGTCTGAAAACCAAAATGTTGATATTTATTTATTCACGTGACTAATTGAACTTTAGCGGTAAGGCCGCCGTACATTATTTTCGTAGTTCTCTAACGCACCTTACGGGTAGTGGCGATTTAGTAGAAATCGTCATGTTACGCTTATCAGTGCTTCCCAACCGGTGGTCCCCAAAATCCAAAATGTGGTCTGCTTTCTTTTTAATTCTTTTTTTTAATTTAGCATCAGCGTGTTAGTAAAAAGAAAAGTAACCTATTACCAGGTTGGGTTGCGTTGTAGTTGCCTAAAGAACTTCGTTCCCGAAGGGGCAAATGCTCACGGCCCTGCTCGTTTAAGAAGTCGGAAAACTTCCCAGGCAGCCATTAGTGGCGGTAAACGACTGCCTTTCTATTACGAGCCGCCTGTTGATAACGGACCGCAAGACGTAGATTCAATACCTCATTGACACGGGTTCGGACCTATGCGTCTTCCTACGATCCGCTGTTCGGGAGCCACGTATGAAAACCCGGTATGAGTTGTTCGCTGCCAATGGAACAATCATTGCCACGTACGGTGACTTGCCACTGACATTAGATTTAGGCCTTCGCCGCGCGTTCACATGGCGTTTTATTGTGACTGACGTCACAAAGCCAATCATCGGCGTCGACTTTTTACAGTTTATTAGTGTACTGCCGCAACCAACGCCTGATTGATGGTATTACAACACAAACAGTTGCTGCTCCACATCAACCACCAACTGAGGGTATTTCATTCGTCCACACTGTCACTGATAACACCGTGTACCATCGTTTGTTGAGACAGTACCCGGACGTCACGCGCCCTGCTGGTAAACCCAAGGTCGTGAAGCATTCAACGGTGCACCATATACGCACCACTCCTGGCCAATATAGTCCCCCTACAATTTTTTTTTATATCTGTTTTTTTTTGGGTATACACACTAAGGAGTCTTTATGTAATAAAAAAAAACTGACAACTTACTTCTCTACCACACCACTGACACTGATACAGGCTTCTTCGGCTGCACTGGCAAAGTGTGACTGTGGATGAGCAATCCTCACAAACTCGGCAAGATCAGCAACCTTACACAAAGTGTCCGAGAGCTCATCAAAAATCTCCACCATAGGTCTGGTAGGGTTACTTGTGGCTTCATCTATTAATCGGTCTGTGGTTGCGATAGCTCGATCTCTTAAAGCGTAGAAACCTTCAAAGGTCACAAGTTCCGGTTTATTGAATAAGCCCTGTAAAAAAATAATTACTTCCATCATGAGAGGTGATTGGCTGTAAGGGAGCCCCACCAAGATTTTAAGATACCAAGTAAATTAGGGACCTAATTTAAAAAAAAATTTGAATCCTAATTTAGGTGCGACTCTATAACATCGCTTTTTTATTTGTACTTGTTTTTTTTTTGCTTTTACAACCATCTATATCTATAAAGTTTAGCTCATTTTAGCTTGTTATGTACTTAATATTGTAATTTCATACTATTAGAATAGAGTGGCCGTGAGTTTTATTGCCAGGTTCTGTCTATTGTTTTGCCAATCTGGCAGTAAAAGTAAGTTTAAACGCAATAAAGACTTTAATTGTAACTGACTGACTTTCAAAAGTGTTACCTTGTGGTTACAAGATAACACTTTTGAAAGTCTTGAATAAACATATTTTTCCTTTTATTTTCCTTAAATCCCACCTGCAAGTAATGCACCTACTAGGTTCTAGTAAACATAATGTTCCTGAATTGATAACTATTACATGGGACGAATTTGATAACTGGCGTAATATGGGCGTATAATGTGCTTCTACCTACCCCTTTAGGGAAAAATATGTAATACTAAAATTTTACTAAATCTATTGTCTGTCTTTTGTACTCTATCGGTTTTTAATAAGTCCCTTGTTAATACTAAAACTGAAGTCTTGGACTTTAGTACATTAAGTTATTGATTATTATTGAAAGTCTAACAGTCCAGATATAGTCTTAGATGAGTTCTATCTCTATTTACTCTAGCCCTACAAGGCATCTCGGGACTCCAGGATCCATCCCTGAAGCTCTGCATAACATGCAGGGTCTACTGGGGTTTCTGGAAGTGATTGGATGTCTCGATTGAGAGAGTCCTACACCCACGCAAAACACGTGCACTAGAGTTCGAATTGCGGAGATGAGTCCGTGACTACAATTACAAGTACTCTAGCCCTAATTAGATATTTTATATTAGAATGACTGTTGCAGGAGTTTCAAGGGGTTATATTTGTATAAGACCTGGAGACAGTTAATGATGTAAGTCTAAAATATACTTCCGCTGGCTATTAGTGTGGTGGACTTGCTGTTGTCTCCTTGTCCATCTCATTGATTGAAGACTCAAGTGGAAAAATAGATGTCTCATAATAGTTAGTTATTTGGATAAAACCAATTGTCCTCAACACTTACTGTCCTTTCTCTCAGTGAGTCAAATATAGGTCTTGAAGTAGGTCTAGTGTTGAAAGCCGTTGCCAATGGAGACCAAGTGCTGACACAGCGATTTAGTTTCTTTTTACGACCATGGTGTAGAACATATAATGGTCGTAGTAATCTCATGTTTATTTTTTTCCAATCTGAAATAAGGTTAAAGAATATTAAGAAAGAAATTATAAATAGATCACAAAAACTGATGTCAACGGCAGGACTCGAACGGCATTTCCCTAACAGGGGGAATGCTCTGACCACTGAGCTACGATGACCAATACCGACAACATCGAATTTTTGCTTCATATTCATATTCATAATTTCTAGATCGCGCTATTAAGTTTAAGCAAACTCATTGCTCAACACAAAATTATAAGGCTAAAGAACTTTCGTCAAGAATACTTCTTTAAACTTTCGCGTTTTGTACACATTATAAACTTAAGACTAACGGGTCCTTTTTTCGTCAAGAAATTATTGAGGACTTCATAAAAGAGCTAAAATATTTGCAATAGAGCCTTGACATAGCCTTGGCAAGTAGTTCTCCACGAATTGATGAGATTTGCCGTAAATGGATAAAATAGTAACGGTACATAACTTACTTGCCTAATTGTTTGTTTGTGAATAAAATGCACACATCAGTCTACAAGCACCTAATAATATATCTACAGAAAATCTAATTTATTTTCGCAACATACGTATGATTTTGAGAAGGAAAATTATGATCTACAAGGCTTTGGAATTTGGATCTAGGTTAATCTGATACATTATGTTTGTTTACTTACTATTGAAATTATCACCTACTAAACAGATATAACTCAAGTTAGTCACTCTCACTGCACTGTAGATTATTAATTAAATAGTCAATACTTTACGTAAAATGCAGCAAAGTTTCAAATAATAAATAAATATAATACGTTCATAAAAATTCCCTGGGAATTAGGGATGCCCGATCTGAATCGATCTTAAAGAACATCGATTCACGGCAATACGATCTGGCGATTTTTTGCATCGATTCAACAGGATGCGATCTTTGTTCAGATCGAATTGTATGCTTGGAAGATCGTATGAAAAAATCGCATCATTAAAAAACGAAAATAATGCACATTACATTGTATTTATCTTTGATAACACTCTCATTTTTTTGCACATAGTCTTAATTTAGTTGTGCAAAAAGCTGTGGAAGAGACTAGAGGCTTAGATGCATTAGTAAATAAGGTCAAAACCATTGTCAAATTTTTTAAACACAGTGTTTTAGCACAGAATGAATTAATAAAACTTCAAAATCTAATAACGTATTACCAAAAAAGTTAGTACAACACGTTATAACCAGATGGAAGTCTAAGCTGTTTATGTTACAACAATTTATTGATCTTTATGAGTTCGTCAGCACTATTCTACTCCAAAACCCAAAGGCCCCTGCTATGCTTGGTGGCAATGAAATAGCCATCATAAAGGAAAATATTAACGTTTTGACTCCTATAGAAAATTTTACTAAAGAAATCTCGGGTCAAGATTATGTAACGAGTAGTATAATCATACCAATTATTTTCTGCATTACTATATCGATCGAATCCACGAATACGGAAAGCACTTCTGAAGTTTCTGACTTAGCAGCAGAATTCAAAGCGAAAATACTGAGATAATTTAATAAACTCTTTAAGAATATTGAAATAGTGCATCTTTTGGCAATTTCAACAATTTTAGATCCTCGATTTAAAAAAAAATATTTTTCGTTTTTGGTAAAAACATCGGACTTGGGCGCCAATAAGGATACATTAGAGAATGAGCAAAATGTGGTTTTATCCGATGATGACAATAAGATTTGGAAATTTCATAGCAAGTTGGTGTTAGAATTGAATCTAAATATTCCAAAGGAAGGACTAGATGACATTTTGAAACAGTACCTTAGAGAACCATTACTTGGTCGACAAGCAGACCCAATACTATACTGGACCACCAGATATAGTGTGTGGCCGGACTTAAGCTGTTTGGCTTTGAAGTATTTGACTATTGTTGCAACATCTGTCCCTTCAGAACGTCTGTTTTCTCTACCTTGACTGATAGCCGTAATAGGTTAGATCCAGTTCGTTTGTTTAAATTGTAGTTTTTAAAAAGCTTAAATGCGGAGTGTTGGCATTTATAGAAAACTTTGTAATCTTTCTGAAACTTACCTATTAAATATACAAATTTACATGCAATGGTACTGTCTTTCAAATGATTTTTTTAAAATTATGATACGATCTTCCAAGATCGAACAAAATCGATTCAATGTAATACGATTCAGATCATGGATCGATTCACGGGGTTACGATTCATTATGATTCAAAAGTGAAAGATCGGGCATCCCTACTGGGAATTATGTTGTTTTTGCGTCAAATCCAACTAAAGTCAACTGTCATGTTTCTTAGACAAATGTCTTGTGTCAACTAGATTTTTTTTTTTTAATTTTTGGCATGGCTTCTAAGGCCTTTGTGCCATGTGACAACTAGAAAGAATATATATACAAGATTCCACTATCCTAACCAAAAAAATATTACCATAATCTGAATATTTTATTTACAATAAGAATTACAATATACATAATTATATACTAAAAATATTTACATTACAAAATATCTCCGCGTCATTGCCGACTGGGAAGGTGACCGAATTGACCATTCATTTATTTCACTTTATTTTTAATCTGTATCAAGCTTTTGTTTACTTGTGTCAGGACTGTCAGATTTTGGCATGGCATCTACGTTTGACAATTTTTGGATTTCTGTTGGGCAACTTTGGCAACACGATTTTGGATTTTTTTTGCACCCGGTTGCAATGCAATGTGTTTTGTTTTGTTTTAATAAATATCCACAACATTTAGCAATGACTACCTACGTAGTTGGTTGAAATTGTGTGTGAATGTGAAATTTCTTGTTGTTAATTTCTTTATAACGTTCATCTTTTAAAAATGGTGAGGTTACATTGTTATTTATAAACATGTAATTGGAAACTTGGCGCGATAATAGTTATTTGTTTCTTTAACGTAAATATTTCATTTATAGTCCACTCCACCGCCTAAGCAGGATCAGCAATCGCGCTCTTCGTCAGGCGACAGTAAGAAAGTTACTCCCACGGTGTCCAGTGTTGTGACTAGGAACGGTGCGCGCAAGGCCAAGATACAGACTCGCGCTATGTCTGCAGGTGCTAAGGTAATCAATTAATTATTCATGTATCATTGTCACCTACGCCCACAGACATAAAATTCTAAATACTATAAATATATGACTATTTTTTGTATAAACTCATTTCTACCAGAAGAACTTTTACAAGTTTTATAAATTATTATCTCACAGTACTTTTAAAAAATGGGAACCCTAGTTTTCTTTTTTTGGATAATTAGCTTGTAAATATTATTATTAAAAACTAAACTGCCTCAGTGGCGCAGTGGTATGTGTATGAACCAACTGTCCCAGAGGTCCCAGGTTAAATTCCAGTTTGAATCAAATATTTGTGTGATTTACAAAATGTTTGTTTCAAAGTTTGAATATTTTCTATGTACATTTAGTATGTATTTAGAAATAAAATGTTGGGTGAATCCCCCCTATTTGGGAGATGTCTATGCCCAGCTGTAGGTGTTATAACTAGAACCCTTTCTCGCATAACCGCATTATTCTTTACTATATGCATATATTATATTATTTTTGATATGTGGATGATATTATTATCTGCTGGACAAGTACAAAGCGTCAACTTGGTGTTCTGGTTTCGAACCTGAACTCAGTACACCCTAGGATTGAATTTACATTAGAAGTGGAAACAGAGGCTACTCTTAATTTTCTGGATCTATCAATCTCTAGGAGGGGTGGGGTTCACGAGTTTGCTATTTACAGGAAGCCAACTTGTACAGATACAGTTATTCCGTATTCTTCCAACCACCCTTGGCAGCACAAGATGGCTGCATTCCATAGCCTATTGAGTAGGTTGTTAGTAGTGCCGTTGAATCAACAGGCATATGACAACGAGTTAAATATAATTTGTCATATAGCACACTCTAATGGTTATAACGTAGGTATGGTGTACTCAATGTTATATAAGAAACGTAGAAATATTAGCTTTCGTTTATTACATCCATCTCTGGAACCGGTCAGGAAGTACACTGCGTGCTTGCTGTTCATGGGTTCCGTATCATTGAGTGTTGCCAAGATCATGAACGAAAACAATATATTTACAGCTTTTAGAATCCAGAACTGTTGTAGGTTTTATTATAACCTCAATGATGTAATGCTGGCCGACTCCGGTGACATATTTTATAGATCTGTTTTTGATTTAAAAATGTGAATGATAGTATTTTTATGGACTTCACTCAAATGTTTTTACAGTGATTATTGTGTTGTAAATTTACTCTGCATATTATATTTTATAGTGTTATTCTCATAACCTTTAACAGGTTATGGGCAGCAATTCCTCCAATGTTCGAAATGTCTGAAAAGAATTATAATTTTGCGCTAGAAAAACTCCGTGGACGAGAAAATTATGTTCAGTGGAAATTTTTGATGCAAAATGCATTAGTTCTGGATAACCTTTGGCAGTGTGTAAGTGAATATGAAAAAAATGACACAACATCGCAGGATCTGCGAATCAGACGCGATCAAATGGCGATCAAATGGCAAAAGCAAAAATTTGTCTTAGCGTAGAGAAGTCATGTTTTTCACATTTAATATCGGCGAACACGGCTAAAGATGCCTGGAATGCACTGGCGAGTGTGTACGATGATAAAGGACTCGGTTCAAGAGTTCGCATACTCCAGAACCTGTGCGCCGGTAAAATGGAGAACTTCAGCAGCATGGAAGCTTACGTCAATGAAGTATTGTCATTAGCTCAGCAATTGGCGAATATGAACAAGGTTGTCGATGACGAGTTTCTTGGTGCGCTGATGCTCAAAGGTTTGCCGAAGGAGTACGAGCCTATGATCATGGCACTAGAGCATTCAGGAGCTAATATTACTGCTGATTTAGTAAAATCAAAGCTCCTACAGGATCAACGTTGGACTACTCGTGGAGATTCGGATGAGTGTTTGTATTCAACAAGAAGAGGCGCTACTACGAGTGACTCCAAGACGAGAAAAGCGCTGCAACACAATGTAGAGTCGAGATCGAAGGATGTGCATGATAGAAAGAGAGAACCGTGGTGCTGGAAATGCAGACAAAAAGGGCATTTGAAGAAAGACTGTCGGAATGAAAGAAATTCTTCTGGTAATTGCGTCTTTTCGGCATATAGTACTGTAGCGGACACTGATTCTTCGTGGTATATTGACTCGGGAGCGACGAACCACATGACTGGCAAGAGAGATTTGATAACCGAGTTTAAATCTCATGGTGGTTCAGTTACTGTTGCCAGTGGAGATAAAATACAATGTACAGGTATAGGTAACGTTAAGTTGTTTAATAATTTAACATTAACTAACGTGTTGTATATACCTAAATTATCTATGAATCTCATATCTGTATCTCAATTGATTAAGAACGGTTGTAGTATAAATTTTGATACTAATGGTTGTACACTTTCGAATTCTAGCGATATTTTAATTAAGGTTAATGACGTAGGAGGTGCTTATAAACTTCAGACTTGCAGTCTAAGGGCGAATCTAACTGTTAGTACAACGACCTGGCATCAAAGACTTGGCCACTTGAGTGGCAATAATATGAAGCCTCAGACTAAAAGAATAATATAGACGGAACATGTAGACGATGATGGACCAGCCTATAATTTGCGGCCGAGAGTACCAGGAACAATGTCTGCACTCGAGGTAGATTTGAACGAGCCAACAACTGTCAAGGAGGCTTTGCAATCGACTGATAATAAGCTGTGGAGGCAAGCTATGCAGGATGAGATTGATTCGTTCAACAATCATGAGGTCTGGGAGTTAGTTGACAGACCGGTAGACAAGAACATTGTTAAGAATCGTTGGCTGTTTAAGATAAAACGTGACGCTCATGGAAAAATTGGGTGTTACAGAGCTAGATTAGTTGCAAAGGGGTTTACCCAGACTTTTGGTGTTGATTACATGGATACATACTCTCCTGTTGTACGACATAGCTCGTTGAGAATGTTGCTATCTCTAGCGGTCGAGTTAGATCTGAAGATTGATCACCTTGACGTAAAAACTGCTTTCTTGAACGGAAATTTGAATGAGGAGATTTACATGTCACAGCCAGAAGGATTTATAAAACATGGCAATGAGCATAAAGTCTACAGACTCAAGAAAGCTGTGTACGGGTTGAAGCAGGCGTCTCGCGCTTGGTATGATAAGGTAAAACAAGTCTTACTGGCAGAGAGCTTCACGCAGAGCAAGCACGAGAGCTGTATCTTCAGTCATAAAGCTGGTAAGCAAATCATTATTATTGCCTTGTATGTTGACGATTTTTTCGTTTTCTATAATTGTAATCAGCTTGCTAATAAGCTGAAGAGCTCACTAAAATCACACTTCTCCATAAAGGATTTAGGTGCTGTAAAACATATGCTAGGCATCAAGGTAGATCGTACTAGTAGTGAATTAAAGCTGACTCAGAGAACGTATATCGAACAGTTGTTAGAACGTTTCGATATGAAAGATTGCAAAATTACTAAGACGCCCATAGACGTAGGTCTGAAGTTTTATGATAGCTCAAATTATGATAGTAGACTACCATATCAAGAGCTGATAGGCTCATTGATGTATTTGTCTGTGATCAGCAGACCTGACATTTCATTTACGACCTGTCTGTCGCAACTACATACAAAAAAAAAACTATTATTAAACGGGGATAAATTTGTCAATATTTGTCTCACTCAATTTCTCAATCTGTCCCGCTCGTTCCTTGATGAAATGTCATGTGTCACTGTCTGTCGTTTTCAATTTCAATAATAATGTTTTTCTTTGAATGTTATTAGTGAAATAATGGGGAGAATAGCTGAATTTTATTAAAATTTTTGTAAGACCGTTCTCTAGAAAAGACTGTTTTATACATTGTTTATTAAAATCGAATATGAAGTATGTATAGAAAGTGTGAAATATGTAGTTTAAAATCTGGAAGAAAGGACGGCACAAAACGGATTTTCATGGCCAGATTTCCTATGGATGAGAACAATAACACCGGAAGATAACAAAATATATAACTACATAGCATGAAAGAATGATGGAAAGACAAATTATCGCTCAAAACATTTGATAAATGTGTTTTTGTGTTCGAACGTGATGTAAAACCTTATCTTCATAACTAGGTAATCGCTGGAATACGGGCGGTTACATCCAAATAATTAAGACGGAGAACCCTACCTAACCTCTAAAAAATATAATTCAATTTTCAACAATGACGCGAGCCAACAAAGCCGCGAATTGTTCAAGTGTAATTATAGAGATGCAAAGGTGACCTGATTCCTGTCGGCCTATAAGCTAAGTATATCAAATGAGTTCTGTTTAGTGTCTTAGCTGCATGTTAAGATGTGGGTAGGTTGACTTGTAATTTAAAGCTATTGCTCTGATAATTTACTTGTCAGCACATTGCAATAACCTTTCTAGCTCATTCTCATGATATTGTACGGATGGATGGAAAGTAACCTCCATCCAACCGTGAAAGTAAGTTTGACCCGTTAAAGTGATACTGAATTGACTAACCTGTTGAGACTAATAGAATTGTAAAGAGACTAAAGAAAGAGAGTGTGAGTGACACACCAGACAGATGCCGGGACGTTGATATCCTTTGTATTGGTTTCATGTAACTTACTTAATTGGGGATGGATTGAGACGTCCTATGTTCATCTAGGCGCCAAGTAAAGAGATGAGGGACGTCCTTAAAGAGTGTTGGGGACGTCCCTAAAGTAAAGTGAGCGGCTTCCTGTGACGGGGTGTATGTGACCCCCATCAGGACCGCCAGATCAGAGTGAGGAGACGAGATGTATTGAATCCACAGCAGGGCCATCCGACCATTGAGTAGAGTGAAAGAGTTGTACAGTAAAGTGTAGACGGCCTCCGATGATCCACCAGGACCGTCTGACCATTGTGTATAGTATAAAGTGAGTATAGTAACTTACTTGCCCTTAGATAAATCATTCCCTGGTTCATTCAATTGTATGCTAAAGAGAAAAGCCTAACCATTCCTTTTACCTAAAGAAAAGATGAAACCAGGTTTACCATAGTTTAGAATGTAGGATACTTAGACAAGTGACAATGGTTGCTTGAGCTCTAATTTATACTTACAGAAAGGAGAACAAGAGGGACTGTTGGGTGCTATGGACTAAGGATGTATTGGAGGTTCAGATAAGCGGATCATTATTACACAATAGAAGCGAAGCAGATTGTAGATTATATAAAACCTTCTAGCCTACTAAAGTGAGTTTTAAATAAAAAGGGTCATAATGTTACACAGTCACCAACACTACGAGCTGCAGAATATTGATTGAAGAAGAAATTACAAATATTTTTAATATACATGTAATGTTTATAAATAATAAATATTTAATTTCATGAACTTATCATTTTAAAACCCAAACTGAGCCTATACTCCGTTTTTTAATTAAATGTACTGCCTCCGGGAAATTGAACGCTTATTCATTTTTAACATGTAACTTGTATGACGCAGTACTTTAGTTGAAAAATGGAGTATAGCGTCTGCGAAAATATAAAATTATTTAAAAAAAAGTACGGACCACTGCGTTTATCGATATCGATAAATGCCACTGCATTTATCGATATCGATAAATAAAATAATATTAAGTGGCACATCTCTATTTTTCCCTTATGTTGGCGACTCTGTATGTGTAACATTTGTTAGGTTGGCTACATAACGTTATCCCTGATTTGACATTTTGTAAGATTATTTTGCACTATGGGAGTCGCGTCTCTTCTTACGTAGTATTGTATTCTCTTTGTTTATGACATTTCATTCATAATACATGTTATACAGCTGAACATTTTACTGCGGCCAAACGTGTATTGCGTTACTTGAAAGGCACAATGAATTTAGGTCTACTGTATAAGAAAAATATTAAAAATGACAAATTTCATTTGTATGGGTTTACCGACGCCGACTGGGCTAATGGGGCAGATCGTAAGTCCTACACAGGATATATGTTTAAGTTAGGTAGCAATGTAATTTCTTGGGGTTGTTACAAATAATCTTGTATCGCACTTTCGTTTACCGAGGCGGAGTACATTGCTTTGTCTGAAGCAGCTAAAGAAGCGGTATACGCACGTGCGGTGCTTGGCGAACTTACGGGGTATTATAATGCTGTAACCCTGAATAGTGATAATCAGTCTGCGGCAAAGCTTGCATCTAACCCGGTATTCCACAAACGCACGAAGCATGTGGACATTAGATATCACTATATTCGCGAAGCAGTTGAAAATAATATTATTGAACTAAAGTACTTGTCGACCGAACAGATGACTGCTGACTTGTTAACCAAGGCACTCCCTAATTTTAAGCACCAGTCATTTGTCCAGGATATGTTGGTAGTTGTCCCACATTTAGAGGGCGTGTTGTAGGTTTTATTCTCAGACTAAAAGAATAACATAGACGGAACATGTAGAATAAACACGTGAAGCCAAATGACACTTTCAATGTGTGCGTGTGACTCCGATTTCCGTGTACCGATACCACTAACGGCGTGTGCGTAATGTTGCCAGCAAATGAAAAAATCTAAAAATCTCTATATAGTGGACATATGGAAAATTAATATTTGTTATAGTAAATGTTATCTGCAATTATTTTGTCATTTACACAAATGATTATTATGATAAGTGCCTAAAATGGGGAAGTGTTAAAATAAATAAAAACGTGATAAACACTGAGTAAACACACTTTAATTACTAGCTTTCAAAAAATTTCTCATAATTAAAATAATCCTTTTTAAGATGAATGAACAAAGCTTAATTCCAGTGTAAGTACAAAGTACAGTCAACAACAAAAGTTGATTAGCACAAAAATATTTATTATTCTTTTTTACATCCCAATGCATGTGCCACAGCAATGTACAGGTAATTTTAGAATCCCCAAGGACAAAGTTAATATATTTCGTGTTTTGTTTATGATTTTGTGATCGGTTTAACAGCTATTAGTGATCAACAGATAAGAATTATTGGTTAAGCTACTTTTGTCGTTGACTATACATGAAGTAGATATCAATAGTCGTTAGGTTCAGACTGAGGCCTTTGTAGTGTTAGACTGAAATTAAACTACTGACACAGTAACATAACTATATAGGATGGCTGGGAGGTCAGACAGCGGTCAATTCCAAGATTGCCGAAATAACCAAGCCACGTATTAAGTAGATCCCGGACACAGATGTGATCGGGAGTTCGGGACTAACGCACGAATGATGATGATAATGATGATTAGAAACATCGAGCTTGTCAACATTGATTTTTTTTACTCAGTACTTTATAAATTCCCATAAATACTGCTAAATATTTTGTGGAAATGATGAAAAAATTATGGCAACTCTGTATGATATGGCGGAGGTTTTGTGTTCCTAGTTTGTGCAACTAAAATATTTAGAAAAATGTTATGAAATCTAATAAGAAATAGTTAATTACTTATGAAACGATAATCCAGCATTCTTTCTATGAATAATTGAAGTGTTTTAACACCTTTTCACCACACAATACGGCATATTTATAATATTTTGTTCAACCGTGATCGCACGTGCGTACACACTCGCTGCTCACAAAGGAGTGGTGAGCGAAATGGTATCCCATTGCTATATAGTATCCCTTTTGGCGGCTTCACTCGCTAGTTCTATTCGTTCCGTCTATGTTATTCTTTTAGTCTGAGGTTTTATTATAACCTCAATGATGTAATGCTGGCCGACTCCGGTGACATATATTATAGATCTGTTTTTGATTTTAAAGTGTGAATGATAGTATTTTTATGGACTTCGCTCAAATGTTTTTACAGTGATTATTGTGTTGTAAATATACTCTGCCTATTATATTTTATAGTGTTATTTTCATAACCTACAACAAGAACACCTTGAGGGCTTAATAGAATTTTTGCTTCATACATCATCCATCCATCCATCCATCCATCATTCATACATCATACATACATCATTCATGGATCCAACGCTAACCTTAATAGCGTTGCTTTAAAAAAAAAATATATATGGATTTGGTAAGGATTCATCTAAAAATTCAGTGTTTAAATATCGTTGTAACACGATACACTGGTACCGTCAGTTCGGTAGAACAGCGGTAGGTGTATCCAACGCTAACCTTAATAGCGCGATGTAGAAATTATGAATATGATATGAAGCAAAAATTCGATGTCATCGGTAGTGGTCATCGTAGCTCAGTTGGTCAGAGCAGTCCCCCTGTCAGGGAAAGGCCGTGGGTTCGAGTCCCGCCGATGACATCAGTTTTTGTGATCTATTTATAATTTCTTCCTTAATATTTTAAGAATAGTATAAGCAAACTCATTGCTTTGAAATACAAAAATATATGAGTAGATTTTTGTCTTTGATATACCTATTTTGAATTTGTTAGCATAATTTAATATTTCTACCCACGTTAGTTGTTTTTGACACATCCTACATCGCGCTAGCGATATTTACACATTCATACTTAAAAGCAAATATGTTCTGGCATCATATTTTGCTGTTCTCTCTGAGACTGACTTGAGAATGCCTTGTTTAGAGGTGAAACATTTGTCGACGTTTTATTGTCTTCTATTTTTGTGAAAATTATGCTATTATTTAAAAAAAGTTTGAACATCTTTCTTGCCATTACTATAAATTGTAATGAGTTGACTAGTAACGAGACATCATACATTAACATAATTCTTTTATCTTTATTCGCCTCACTAGTGTAATTAAAATAATTATCTTTGAAAGTAGCAACTGTTATCTTTTTTGTATTCTGTCAATAACATTTCAATGTTACATTTGTGTAGTAACGTTTCTGTTATGTAACTGGCCAGTTACAGTGTGGCATTTCTTTTCCAATTGTAAGTAATTTTCTCAAATCTTTTCTAGTGCTAATCATTTGCCTATAGTGGCATTATTCTTTTATAATTTTATATACGTGTGTTTCAATTGCTGAACATGTAATATCTAATCAAAAATTATTCAGTCCAAGAGGAAACTAAAATTAATTATAAAAAAATAATTGCCTTACAAAAAGTATTAATAGTCCAGTTAATTATAAAAAAAATCCTGCCTATATGACTGTCAAATTAAGTATAATGTTGTTATTTCTAACAGCAATAGGCTTGCCCCCGTGAGAAAATACTGGCAAATTGTGGGTGTGTAAAGTACCTTTGCCTACCCCTTCGGGGATACAGTCGTGGTATGTGTGTGTGTGTGTGTTATTTCTATAATTTAGTATCCACCAAAAGGTAATAGGAGATAATATCCAGACAATGTTTCTGTTGCAGCCATCGGCATCGCTTGTAGCTGCCAAACGTAAAGCACAACAGAAAAAGAAATACCATTTTGATACAGAACTAAGAGACCACTACCAAATTGTAAGTATAACATTGATTATTATACACAGCCTATATCCTCAAGAGAGCAAGCAGAGGTGAATAGCTGGGCTCACACCAGACGATCCATGCGCATTAGAGATCCTTAGATTGTGGTGTGTGGATCATGGATCGTATCGTGCTAAGCCGATCCAGTTTGTTGAAACTTGCGATCCCGTAACACACTCCAAGCCCTCCATATGCGATTCGTTGTGATAGTTCAGTCAAACTCTTGCTCGATACGAGAGAGTTATACGTGGAGGCGTCGCATTGCCGCTTCCGTGGGTGCAGCAACCTTTAATTTTCTTAAATATTTGTGCCAAAGATCGCAATAATATATGTAAGCATTTATATACCTTATAAAAAGATAAGAAATGTCCATGTTGGCCCGATCGCGTGATCCGTCCACACCGCCCGCTGACCGCAAGTGAGGCGCCTTTGATTGAGCAATTCACAAAAAGCGACACCGAACAGATCGTGTGCGCTCGGATCGTTCGCGTGTGCACGGCAAATTTTGTTCCACGATAGGATGAAGCCTTACTAAACTCTATATACAATAGATAACTATTCTGTATTGAACCTATATTCAAATTCCTTTCAGTATCGTATGCTGTGAAACTGCATACCAATATAGTATGTCAGAAATAATAGAGACAAACTGATTGCTATAAATTCATGGAATTCTGTAGGTAGATGCCTGGTCGCGGCAGTCATGTTCCAATACGATGCAATACGATGCAATACTTACTACTAGTAGTAGTAGCTTTGCGTATATATTATATCCTTCTCGATTTTATACATGTGTGGGAGGATGATTAATCCAGTCAACCCAACCAAGGGTATTTCAGAATATCCCGCGAAGACGACGTACCCGAAGTCAGGGTGGGGGAGCTAGGTGCGGCAGTACTCCGGCTTAAACGCAGGAAAATCACTGCCCCCGGACCCGACGGCATTCCTGGCCGTGCGTGGGTCCTGGCTCTCGAAGAGCTCGGGCCTCGACTGATGGGGCTCTTTAGCGCATGCCTCGAAAGGGGCCAGTTTCCCAAGGTGTGGAGGACGGGGAAACTGGTCCTGATCCGTAAGGCGGGGCGGCCGGTGGACTCACCGTCCGGATATCGGCCGATCGTGTTGCTCGACGAGGTGTGTAAGCTCTTTGAGCGAATTATCGCGGAACGCCTCGTCGAGCATCTCACGAGTGTGGGGCCAGACCTGGCGGATAACCAGTTTGGTTTCCGTCGGGGACGCTCCACCGTGAGCGCGATCATGCGCGTGAAGAGCCTGACGGAGGAAGCAGTCTCACAGGGCAAGGTGGTGGTGGCGGTGTCTCTTGACATCGCCAACGCTTTCAACACCTTGCCATGGAGCTGCGTTAGGGAGGCGCTCGTGTATCACGGAACGCCTCTCTACCTCCGTCGTATTGTCGGGGCCTATCTCTCGGAGAGGGCCATAGCTTTCCCCAGCTGGCTCGGGCCAGCTCGGCGAGATGTGTCGTGCGGTGTTCCACAGGGGTCGGTCCTGGGGCCGCTTCTGTGGAACATCGGCTACGACTGGGTGCTGCGGGGTGCTTTGCCTGAGGGCGTCGGCGTAACGTGCTACGCCGACGATACCCTCGTCACGGCGCGGGGTGCAACGTACCAGGAGGCAGCACTCAAGGTCACGACGGGTGTTGCTCAAGTCGTGGGTCGGATACGGCGGCTGGGACTGGAGGTGGCCTTGCACAAGTCCGAGGTTCTGTGCTTTCACAGACCTCGGAACGGTCCACCTGAAGGTTCCAGCATAAATGTGGGAGGCGTTAGCATCGGCATCAAGCCCTCGATGAAGTACCTAGGGATCGTACTTGATAGCCGATGGAACTTCGGACCACATTTCCGAAGTTTGGTCCCTAAAGTGATGGGTGCATCAGTTGCGCTTTCGCGACTCATGCCCAACCTAAAGGGACCCAACGCCTCCTGCAGGAGACTGTACCTGGGGATCGTGCGGAGTATGGCCCTATACGGGGCTCCCGTATGGGCGACGCGGTTGACGGCCAACAACTCAACGCTACTTAATAGACCGTTGAGGACCTTGGCCGTCAAAACAATAAGAGGGTACCGCACGATCTCCGGAGAGGCTGCATGTCTCCTAGGCGCTGGAGCGGGACCACAGGCCTACGTCTCGAGAAATCGAGGACCGGCGGTCCCAACTCCACCAGGATCTCATGGAGTCATGGAGGGTGCGACTTGAGCAACCCAGATGGGGTAGCACCATCATCGCGGCGGTGAGACCGATCATGGACGATTGGCTGCAGAGGCAGCATGGTGACCTCACGTATCGTGCGACGCAGATCGTTACCGGGCATGGATGCTTCGGTAGCTATCTGTTTCGCATCCATCGTGAGGTCACACCCCGGTGTCAACATTGCGAGGTTTCCGGCGACGACACCGCACTCCACACGTTGGTGGAGTGCTCAGCGTGGGCGAGTCAGCGCCGGGACCTCGTAGTGGGTCTGGGCGTGGATATCCTCTCGCTGGAAACCATGCTCCAAGCCATGGTCTCCAGCGCGAGTAGGTGGAACGCGGCCGTGTCCTTCTGCGAGCAAGTCATGCTCGCGAAGGAGGCGGCCGAGAGGGAGAGGGGGCGTACCCTTCCCGCCGAGTTCCGTAGTCAGCGGCGAGGGCGCCGCAGACTCATCTACGCCCAAGACCATCGACCTCCATGATCGGGGCCTGAGGACGGCGGGATCGCCACCCACCGTCCTTACAGAAGCAGGCTAGAAGGGAGGCTATGGGGCAGAGGCCCCGCAGCACGCAACCAGATTCACTCACTGACGCGGGATAAAACCCTACCCCAACGACGCGGGATTCTCATCCCGACCTAACCCCCGCAGAGACCACAGAGGTGGTCAAAGTCCGCCGGGCGCCACCGGAAATACGTTCTGCTTGTAACCAGAGACGCCCGGCAACGGATGTTAGAGCGGCCGCGGCCCTAGGCCGCGGAATTAAAAATAAAAAGAAAAAAAAAAGGGTATTTCAGAAAGCCGGCTCTTGATATTTCCATGTCATGCCCTATAGGCTTACCAAGTACATAGGCTTTGAATACAACCACAGTTAATCATAGGACGATTTGCAAGACCGAGATATTTTCTTTCTTTCTGTACTTAGTTATCTTACCATGCCACAATACAATAATTTATGATCCCATAAAGATACAGCATTACATCATGTTATCGTAAGTAATTGCATAAAAACACAATAAAACACTCTTAATTCATATTTGTTCAAATATAAATTAAGATTGTAGCGAGTAGTTTTGTGTTGGTATTTTTAGTCCCACGTAAAAGGGGGCAAGTCTATTGCCGTCACCGGGCACATTTATAATGGGTATGTCCAAAATGGCCGAATGAATTTAATAAAAAGTAGCAGCTATATTATTGTAATTTTGACAAAAAAAACCCGTTGCCTTACTATGAAATGTCGATGAACAAAATCTTACGTGCGAGCCACTATGGCACAGCCAATTAAAGTCCTGGGCGTCTCGAACTAAAATTGGTCCCACGCGCGCCTATTGCCGCCAACTGGGAACTTTTTATTGCATGAAAGATCACCGGGGACAGTTTATTTATTTTGTAAGTTTCCGCTGCGTTCTCTGCGTTACCAGGCGGCTACACGACTCGACGAGTAGCGAGGGAAATAGCGAGAAGAATAGCAAGGAACATCGTGTGGCCACTCACTCGCCGTTATATTATAAATAAGATAACGGCTTGCTCGAACCAAGATCACAGCGCTCAGATCTCAACTTATCACACACGAGTTTTACTAGGGGAGCGACTAGGGGCGCGTTTTGCCACTAGGCAAATATTCGCGGCAACACGAGCGGCCATCCTTTGGCCGCAGCATAAACGATACGCAATAAATGTCTACCACAAGCATGAATCGATACGATCGGGAGTACTTGATCTCGATGTGAACGAATTTCACGCAAACGAAGTCTCGGGCGTCCGCTAGTAATTCATACATACTCTTTATGTCAGGTTGATATTAAAAAAATATTCTTAGTAAAACTGGTTATATATACCATACTAACCAGTTCCACTAAGATATACTTTAAAATTAATTTGTCAATTACCATACAAATTGTAATTTAGTTGTTAGATAACATAATTATAGCCCACTAGCAGACTTAAATTTCGCAGTTTACATACAATGTAAGAATTGCCATAGATATATATATAGGTACAATATAAGTATCTTTGAATTAGAATTTGGGTTCGGTCAAAGAGTTTCGGTTGTATATCGAGATCGGGAGCGTCAAAGACTTGCCCCCTATTACATGGGACCAACAAAGCTGCTTGCCCTCCGGAACGTAGGCGAGATTACATGTAAGTTTTTAAACATTCAAACATTAAAATTTCATCTTGTCGTAAACGCCAAATTGGTTCTTCTTCTTTTTTTAAAAACGTGGCTCCATCGATATCATCGATGATTTCGCCAATGTCAAGGTAATGCTTGATTGTTTGATAGTCCCGCACAGAAGAACTAGTTATTCCTAACTAGCTCCAGGTGCAGGACAAGAAACGTTGTTCGGTATGAGATTGTCTGGAAACCCGATTTTAGCGGAGCGTCAGAGGTAACCTAAAAAGCCACCAACCACGCGCTCAGCAAAAATCGAACTCGCCAAATTGGTTAATTTTGATCGAATCATGTCATGAAATTTTTTTATAGACTATGGAGTCGAAATCGAAAGTGAAGGGTGCCACGGGCTTAGTAACAGAGCCTAGGATGACCGAACACCACTGTTTGTGGGATGAAAACTACCCAGAGTGTCCACAACGATTGTCTAGCGTGATTGATAGGTAAGTGTTACATTATACTCTTAGTCATCTTCATCCACGGTCAGCTTTCCAGTCTAACGGCTAAAGGTACTATGACCTCCACCAATAGATGTTCTGGGACCGACGATGCGGCTTAACGTGTCCTCCGAGCCATGGAGTGGTCTCAGTATCTTGAGAAATGGTTACCCATCCTATATATTTTTGCCTTAAAATCAGGCCGTTGCTCTGCCTATCCGTAGGCCCGGCTAATACGAAGGAAAACCACCGTGGATATGTTTTAGTGATTCAGGGACCGAGAGTCCCAACGGCAAAGTGTGTATATGCATTGCCGACCACGTAAAAAAAGGGTTACCCATTCTAAGACCAACCTGGCAAGCGTTATACCCTAATAAATGTACTAAATCACTTCAGCACTGGGTAGTCTCTCCCTCCATTACATGACACTGACGAATTTACTTTCATATTTTTCAACCGACATCCAAAAAAGGTGGGAGGTTCTCAATTCAACTGTGCTTTTTTTTATGGACTGGTTACACCAAATGTTGAAAGCTTTTTGTAATTGAAAGCTACTACTTCCCAAGTGGTCCCATTTGGGTTATTTGAAGTCGGTTGTTGTGTCAAATTCAGCTTTTTAGAGTTTTCGAAACGAAAATCTCTTATAGAACAGTATTAATGTACGTCCGTCCCGTGAACAACTTTCAACTCAAGAACGGTAAGAGCTAGAGACTCAGAGTAAACGCCAATCGACTTAGCATAGTCGAAAACCCCCAAAAATGAACTTGACCTTTGACCACTGATCTCAAGGTCAAGGTCAAAACGAGGTCAAATCGAGAACGGTAATAGTTACAGACTCAAGACCAGCTGCAATGAACTCAGCATGGAAAAGACCTCTATAATGATGTTGAACTTCATGTCATGTGACAATTTTTCGATTTTATGAAAAATCTTTCGAAAACTCATACATGGCAAATTTTTGCCATATTTTAACTTTTTTTTATGTTAAGGTAATGGCGGGGTTGTGTGTACTCTATGTTTTTTTCTGAATAGCGTCCTTCTCTTGTTTTTATTGTACAGGTGCCATGAATTAGATTTAATAGAACAGTGCGTACAGTTCCCACCGAGAGTTGCGACCAAGGAGGAGTTGTGCAGTCTACACTCGCCGTCCGTCTACGACATGTTGGAGAAAACACATCAGAATACCGATACCGACTATTTAGAAGATATCTCGTCAAGATATGACGCTGTTTATATACATCCGGTGAGACTGAACACATTTTTCATTCTATTTAAAATATGGCGTTTCTACAATATATAATTTTACTCCTTTGTCATAATATCTACTATTATATACCTATCATTTATTTACACAATATAGGTACAGTCATGTTCAAAAGTTCATTCCCATTAGTGGAAACCCAGTGGTTCCTTCACCAAACAAAATATGATTAAATCTGAAATAGTGATGTTTTGTGATGAATTAGGGAAATCAATGAACCAGTTACTTAGTTCATATTTAGAACAAAATGTTACTAACTATTGTATGCCGGGATTAACTTACTGTAACATTATAAAAAAAATAAAAAATTGTAATTTAAACAGCAGCTGTACACTTTTAATTTTGGTGGGAGATAGGGGAAATGCAGACAGAAATTTAATTGTAAATTGTTTAGAATTACTGAGCTTATTAGATGTTAAAAACATTATTTTATTCACACTTCCTTATAGCCGTAGCTTGTCACAGGCCGAAAACAATCTTAGATATAAGCTAAATCAAACAATACATACATTGACATTTCATAATCCAAATAAATTCCATCTGATTGACATTAACATGTATTTAGAAAATAAATTGTTATTGACGGAAGATAAATTCTATTTGAATAGATATTTTAAGAGACAGATAGCATCTTCGCTATCATATTTTATTAGTTATTCAGCCAAAAACTTGGCTAAACAATCTGCTTTTATTGAGCAGAAAAGTGACAATGTTTGTCTTGTGACCTTGGAATCTGTTCCAAAAAAGGGTGACAATAATTTAAACTTAGTTGTAGGACAATAGAGGAAATCCCTAGCAAATTAAATTTAAGGACAAAGGAAAAGTCTTATGTTCATGAATATTATTCATCAAAATATTGAAGGCTTTTCTGGCAAAGAGTTAGAACTAGAATTATTTTTAAATGAAAAACGTATCCATGTACTTTGTTTAACTGAACACTGGTTAAAAAAACATGAACTCTTAGTTAATATTGATAATTATAAAATCATTAGTGCGTTTACTAGAGATTCCGCTATAAGAGGTGGGTCTCTCATTTTAATTAATGATAAATTAAAATCAAAACACCGAAAAGACGTAGTAGCACTCACAAGTGAGCGAAATATTGAAATATCATGTGCAGAGCTAGAACAATATATTATTATTAGCGTCTATAGACCTCCTTCTGGAGATTACTACCTGTTTGAGTCCATTATGGAGGAAGCCTTAAAAAAGGTATGTAAATGTAAGAAGACTATAGTTGTATGTGGCGATTTTAATATTAATATTTTAGAAAACTCTCAGAACTCGCTAAGGTTCCTCAACCTTTTTAAATCTTTTAACTTACAAAATCTTTTTTGTGAACCAACTCGCACCACAGCCACATCAGCTACCTGCTTAGATAATATTTTTTCTAACAGCGATGTAGATGAGAAATCTATAATACATTTTATAAATTCAGATCATGCAGGTCAGTTAGCTAGATTTAAGTACCAACATGTTCCATTATCAAAAAATATTGTTTGTAGACCAATCACAACTTATAGATTAGAAAAAATTAAAGAAAACATTAAGAATAAAGTACCTCTTTTGGAGTTGAATAATGATAAAAACCCTAATGATCATTACGGAGATTTGTTCGGAGTAATCAAATACGAATGTGATAACATTTTCACTAAAAAAACAATAAATGTAAATCAATTCAAAATTAAATTTAGTGATTGGGCTACGCCTGGAATCTATAAAAGTAGAAGGAAATTATATGAATTATACGAGACAAAGGCATCTACTAATGAGCCACAAGTAATTGAACAGATTAAAAAGTACTCCAAACTATTCAAAAAAGTATGTTCAACAGCTAAATCTAATTATATACGGGCTAAAATTGAAAAATCTGATAATAAAACGAAGGCAATATGGAAACAAAGAAACTTGTAAAGCAAGGTCACGTGATCGATCCTTCGAGTTAAAAATAGATGATAAACGTATTGTATGTATTGGATGTACCTATGGAGTGGCTTCGGCCCCTACGTGGGTACCAGGTGGTACAACAGTGTTGGTCCGGGGGGGTACCACCGTGCAGCTGTGCTAAAGCCCCCCAAGTAACCCAGCCCAGGCTGGGTTGCGTTAGGGGTTCAGCAGCTGCACCGCCGGGCCCGGGGCGATGTATGGTGCAGCAGGCATGGGACCAGTGGGGGCGAAACGGAGTCTAGTGTGGGTGGTGTGGGTCGATTCGCCGGCCAGGGAGACCATTAGCAACGGCGTTGCCGCGGCCGCCCGCAACACAGTCATGGGGCCCGCCTGGGGCCAACCACCCCAGGAGGCTGCCCCACATGTTGCGCATAATCCTGATGTGGGATCGCCGCTCCGGGTGGTAACCGGTGTGGGGTAGCGGCGGCCTTGCATCAGGGGGGTTTGGGAGCCCTTCCGTCCGGCGAGTCGGCTCCGACCTAACCACACGGTTCTAGACAAAGCTAGCCCCTGCGCTTTGTCACTTACTGCTGCACCAAATGTCGCCCTGTCTTCACGCTTCTTCTTCAAAATCTACAATGGCAGTGCAACAAAAAAGAAATAAACGTTACACAGCGGCCCTAGGAAACCCCACAACTTCACATTTCGAGGTGGAGTTCACTAACGTCCGTGGACTCCATGCGAACCTCGATACCGTCCACCACCACCTTGAGACGGCACGGCCCGCTGTGATGTTCCTCACGGAGACACAAATACGCCGCCCTGACGACACGTCTTACCTGTGTTACCCCGGCTATGTCATCGAGGAACAATTTCGAGACAAAGCCGGGGTGTGCGTGTTCGTTAGGGCGGATGTTTGCTGCCGCCGGTTGCGCTGCCTAGAGAACCCCTCCAATTCCGTCCTTTGGCTGCACGTAGACCATGGCTCTATGAGCCAGATCTACGTGTGCGTCTACCGATCCCACACAGGGGATTCTGAGACAACAAAGCTCTTCCAGTACCTCAGCGAGACGGCTGATGAAGCGCAGGTGCGGTTCCCGAACGCTGACCTAGTATTTCTGGGGGACTTCAATGGCCATCACATTGAATGGCTGGGGTCCCTCAAGACTGATCATGCGGGTAGAGCCGCCCATGCGTTCGCTCTCTCCCACGGTCTGACCCAGATGGTATGCGGGATCACCCGGATGCCAGACAGGTCAGATCACGCGCCCGCTCTGCTGGATCTACTGCTGACGAGTCGCCCAGCCCAGTACAGTGTTTCAGTAGGAGCCCCACTGGGTAGTTCCGACCACTGTGTTGTTCACGCTGGCATGAAGGTGTCACCTCCTGCACGTCCTGTACAAACGTCACGACGACTATGGCACTACTCGTCAGCGGATTGGGACGGTCTACGCGATTATTATGCGTCCGTCCCCTGGAGCCAGCGCTGCTTTGTAGGAAAGGCTCCTTCGGATAGTGCTTCTGCTATTACTGGCGAGATCAGTTTAGGGATGGATTATTACATCCCTTTCACTGATGTCGCCAGTATCCGCAGAGCCCGTCCCTGGTTCGGGCGAGATTGTGCCAAAGCTGTTCGACAAAAACAGTCGGCATATCGCGCCTGGATCAGGGCCCGGGCTGTGCGCGACCCAAACGTGGGCCACCTCAAAGCAGCGTACAACCTGGCCACAAAGTCGAGTAAGAGGGCCTTTAAGAGAGCGGATGCCCAGCGCGTCGCGCGGCTTGGTCAGGAGCTCACTTCCCATCCCACGGGCAGCCGTGGATTCTGGCAACTGGCCAAAGCCGTGCAATCTAACTTTTGTCAGCCCTCGCTGCCACCACTGCGTTACCCAGATGGAACACTGGCTCACAAAGCCCAAGAGAAAGCGGATATGCTCGCAGACCTCTTTGCGGCTAATTCCCGGGTCGACGACCGTGGCCTGCAGCCCCCCGCCATCGCCAACTGTGGCCACACAATGCCTGATATTGTTATCAGGCAATGTGATGTACGGGCAGTACTGCGGTCACTCGACACGCGGAAAGCCAGTGGCCCTGACGGCATTCCGGCGGTGGTGCTACGAAAATGTGCAGCTGAGTTGTCTCCAGTATTAACGCGTCTGTACCGCCTGTCATACTCTTCAGGGCTCGTGCCGGAGGTCTGGAAGGAGGCTAACGTACAACCGATCCCCAAGAAAGGGGATCGGTCCGATCCAGGCAACTATCGACCCATAGCTGTCACCTCAGTCATTTGCAAGGTGCTTGAGCTCCTTATAAATAAGCAGCTCATGCAATTCCTAGAGGATCACTCGCTAATCAATGATCGACAATACGGCTTCAGGCCAAAGCGATCAACGGGTGATCTTCTGGCATTCGTAACGCATGTCTGGGGTGGGGCTATGGAAAGGCACGGCGAGTCCTTGGCTATTAGCCTGGACATCGCCAAAGCCTTCGATAGGGTCTGGCATGCTTCGCTCCTTTCCAAGCTTCCGGCATATGGTCTACCTCCTCAACTGTGCAGCTGGATTGCCAGTTTTTTAAACGAGCGCCGAGTGCGGGTCCTCTGCGATGGCCAGGCTTCTCGCTTCTTGCAAGTGAATGCCGGGGTACCGCAGGGGTCCGTACCATCACCAACTCTCTTTCTTCTGCATATCAATGATATTGTAACGCCATCTCGTAGCGAGTAATAAGACTACCAAACTCGGCGCCATCTAGTAGCAAATCGCAGTACTACTACGTAACGTCTTTCGGGAATGTTCTGTCAAGGTACTTCTACGTAACGAGTTATCTAGAAGCATCTCGAAGGTGCAAGAATGTTCGCATTAATTCTTCCGTGAAAGTTCTAGAGTAATCTAGAATAATGACCGCACTATAAAGGCGGAGCGCTTTGGCGGCGGATGATCAGTATTTCCAGAGCGATAATACGAGTTATACCTGCGAGTTCAAGTGCGATTAAAAGTGTTTAGTGAAGCTTTATAGTGAAGTGTAAATTAGTGGTGTAATAAATAAAGTGTTTTAAGGTAGATTTACCGGCATTTCAATTCGGTAGAACCCCGGCTCGTAACAATTGGTGTCAGAAGTGGGATTTGGACAATGCCGGTGTTACCGAAAGAAGACACAGAGGGCGTCCGTACCAGGGGTCAGCGCCAGCAGGAGTTGGACAGCAGGCGCTTCGGAGGTAATACGCCGGAGAGGTTGGGTGGTCAGGAGCAGCCAACGGTGGAAGCAGGCCCGCCCACGGTATCTCCAGCGCCAGCACCTCCAGACTTTGCTGCGCTGATGGCGATGCTACAGGAGCAAGCCCGTCGCCAGGAGGAGCAGGCCCGCCACCAGGAGGAGCAAGCCCGTCGCCAGGAGGAGCAAGCCCGTCGCCAGGAGGAGCAGGCCCGCCGGTTGGAAGAACAGCTACTGCGTGACAAGGAGGAGCAGGCACGCCGCCAGGAGGAGCAGGCACGCCGCCAGGAGGAGCAGGCCCGCCGGTTGGAAGAACAGCTGCTGCGTGACAAGGAAGAGCAGGCACGCCGCCAGGAGGAACAGACGCTCCTCATGAAAGATCTTCGAGCGACTTTTGGCAAGGAGATGAATGTGATGAAGGATCAAGTTCATCATGTTGAGAACCGCATCACGGAAGCCGAAACTCGGATTGAAGATGTAAAAAACCAGATTACAGATGTGAGGAAAGAGCTGGGAAATCTGAAAGCTGGAGATGGGATTGCGACTTCCTTACCTGCCGTACCTTCAGCGCGTGGATTTAAAGTACCGCCATTCGATGGGACATCTTCATGGTCAGCCTATAAAAAGCAGTTTGAAGCCGTTAAGAAGGCAAACGGGTGGAGCAAAGCCCAGGCCATGACTGCGCTTACATTGGGTTTGCGAGACAAGGCGTTAACCATCCTAGAAGCTCTCGGAGACGATGTTTCCTACGAGCAGCTACTAGAAGCCTTGGAAACCAGATACGGTGACGCTCACCTGGAACACGTGTATCGTGCGCAGCTGAAGGATCGTGTCCAGCGCTCTGGTGAAAACTTGCAACAGTGGGCCCTGGAAGTTGAGAAGCTGGTACGGAAGGCATACCAGTCGGTACCTGCGCTCATCGATGGGAATCTGGTGCAAGTATTCATCGACGGCATCCACGACCTGGAAGTCAGGGCCGCTGTCAGACTCGGGCACCATGAGACTCTCAAAGACGCCTTGGCTCATGCTTTGGAGGTCGAAGCCGTATGGAAGGATCATCGATCTCACCGTGTCAGGGAAGTTGTAGCATCACCGGCTCGCGACCGTTTCACGAGGTATAGCCCTAGGTGCTACACATGTGGTGAGAGGGGCCACCTTCGATCCAGTTGCCCAAAGCGGACTGCAGAAAGAGCAGGAAGTCGTTCCCAAGGAGATAGGGTGACTAACGTCACCGCCCAGCAACGGCAGGGAAAACGAACAATAGCCAGGACTGCGTGGCGGGTGCCGGCTGATGTTAGAAGAGCCCCAAAGGTTTCGATCTCACAAACCCAGGATGGCAGATTCCATGGCAACGCAGACGCATTGTCAAGAAGACCTTGCCCTGAAGACTGTAAGCACTGTGCCAAACAGGAGATAAAGGAAGCCATACCTGTGAAGATGCTTAAAACGGATCTGAGCGACGAATGGAAAGAAAGCCTACAACATGCTCAACAGGACGACGCAGACATCAAGCCAATATTTGAGTGGATTAAAGCAAGTGCTCCTAAACCCATGTGGAGTGACGTCGCTTCAATGAGTTCAATCACAAAAAGTTATTGGGCGCAATGGGACAGTTTAGTTATTCAGGATGGAGTCTTGTGCCGCAAATGGGAAAATGCTCGAGGAGACAGCTGTCATTTGCAAATGGTCGTCCCTAAAGTTAAGGTTCCAGATGTGCTACAGCTCTACCATAATGGATGTTCAGGAGGCCATATGGGAGTAAAAAGGACTCTGTTGAAGATACGTGAGCGGTTTTACTGGATCCACTGCCGCGATGACGTTGAGGACTGGTGTCGCAAATGTACGAGTTGTGCTGCAGTGAAAGGACCTCATACACGGAGCAGAGGTGCACTGAAACTGTATAACGTTGGGGCACCATGGGAAAGGATAGCCCTAGATGTTGCGGGACCGTTTCCTGAAAGTGAAAGCGGAAACAAGTACTTCATGGTTGTGATGGATTATTTCACGAAGTGGCCAGAAGTCTTCGCTATACCTAATCAAGAAGCTACTACGGTCGCAGATAAATTAGTTCACGAAGTCTTCTGTCGTTTCGGGGTGCCTCTAGAAATCCATAGCGATCAAGGAAGAAATTTTGAATCTCAGGTGTTCCAGGAAATGTGTCGGGTCATGGGTACTCACAAAACCAGAACGACCTCTTACCACCCGCAGTCAGATGGAATGGTGGAGCGATTTAATCAGACATTGGAGAGATATCTGGCAAAAGTTGTGGAAAGCAGGCAAAAAGATTGGGACAAGCACATCCAACCGTTTCTTTTGTCTTACCGAAGTGCGGTTCACGAAAGCACGTCAGTGACACCAGCTTATGCGAACTTTGGAAGAGAATTACGGTTGCCTGCCGACTTACTAACCGGTATACCACCTGACGCTCCACGCAATATCACCGATTATGCGAATGACTTGCGCAGCAGGATGAATGACATTTATGAGCATGTCAGACAATCAGGTCAACAAATGTCTGAAAAGATGAAGACCCGTTACGACCGAAAGACAAACAATAAGAGCTTCGATGAAGGTTCGTTAGTGTGGTTACATAACCCAGTCCGCAGTAAAGGGAAGTCTCCTAAGCTGCAAGCTAAATGGGATGGACCATACCGAGTTGTGACCAAGATTAACGATGTCACTTACCGAATACGGAAGAGTCCAAGAAGTGCGCCAAAGATAGTTCATGTGGATCGATTGGCGCGATATTATGGGCCTGACAATGCTCGGGACGAGCATGTCTTAGGAGGGGGCAGTGTAACGCCATCTCGTAGCGAGTAATAAGACTACCAAACTCGGCGCCATCTAGTAGCAAATCGCAGTACTACTACGTAACGTCTTTCGGGAATGTTCTGTCAAGGTACTTCTACGTAACGAGTTATCTAGAAGCATCTCGAAGGTGCAAGAATGTTCGCATTAATTCTTCCGTGAAAGTTCTAGAGTAATCTAGAATAATGACCGCACTATAAAGGCGGAGCGCTTTGGCGGCGGATGATCAGTATTTCCAGAGCGATAATACGAGTTATACCTGCGAGTTCAAGTGCGATTAAAAGTGTTTAGTGAAGCTTTATAGTGAAGTGTAAATTAGTGGTGTAATAAATAAAGTGTTTTAAGGTAGATTTACCGGCATTTCAATTCGGTAGAACCCCGGCTCGTAACAATATGCTATCCCTCGGGAACATTCATTGCTATGCAGATGACAGCACACTGCACGGGAGTTACTCGGTTCGTCCGACGGCGGGGCGATCTGAGATTGAGGAGGAGAGACGACGACTCGTGGCTGATCTCGACCGTAACCTCGACAGTATCTCTCAATGGGGTACCGAGAACCTGGTCGAGTTCAATGCCCGCAAAACACAGGCGTGTGCATTTACTGCGAAGAAATCCCCTTTCCTTCCCCTACCCTCTCTTCAGAATGCATTATTACCAATGAAGGACAACCTTGATATCCTTGGCATAGACGTTCGTCGAGAGCTCAATAATAAAAACTACATCGAAAGATGTATAGGGCTAGCTTCGCGGAAACTAGGAATACTGAATAAGGTAAAGAGATTCTTTACACCGGACCAGAGGTGTCTGCTGTACAAGACGCAGATTAGACCCTGCGTCGAATACTGCTCTCACCTCTGGGACGGCTCCGCGAAGTATCTGCTGGACGCTCTCGACGCTATGCAGCGACGGGCTATCCGTATTATAGATTGTCCGGAGGTAACGGGAAGCCTTGAGCCGCTAGTTCAGCGCCGAACAATAGCTTCCTTGGCCGCATTCTACCGTATTTACCACGGCGAGTGTTCTGAAGAGCTCTTCAATCTGATCCCACCCTCTTCCTTCCGATCCCGAACGACTCGTGCCGGGCAGAGATGCCACCCCCACACAGTGAATAGCATGTTCGCGAGAACCGAACGTTTTAAACGTTCGTTTCTCTGCCGAACGATAGTGGCCTGGAACGCCCTGCCTGTGCACGTGTTTCCTCCCACATATAATCCTGGGTTCTTTAAGCGGAGCGTGAAGAGGCACATCAGTAGGTCGTCAAGTTGAGGGCCATTCTCAATAGTAATGTGTGCTGTGAGAGTGGCCCACAATCGCTAGACGTCGTCACGACTTACCACCAGGCGGGCGGCGTCAATTTGGCGAACCAAATATAAAAAAAAAAAAAAAAAAAAAAAATATATTAAAACTGATTCTGAAGTGGCCAATGCATTTGAATCTTTTTTCACAAATGTTCCAATCACCACTACAAATAAGTTAAATTCGTCAAAAAACGTAGCCAATTCTCTTCTTAAATCTAGTGTTGATAAATGTAGAATTAACTTTGATTTTCAGTATATTGACTCTGTCACTATACTTAAAACTTTTAAACAACTAAATATAAAAAATACCGAGGATCTTTGGGGCATTTCAACTAATATAATAAAATCAATAGTGCCCGCTATAGCGCCTCACCTTGCATTCATATTCAATAAATGTATAGATGAAAAACAGTTTCCTAATCTTATGAAGTACAGTAAAATCATTCCTTTATTTAAAGCAGGAGACAAAAGTGATCCTTCAAATTTTAGACCTATTTCTATACTACCAACCCTCAGTAAAATTTTTGAAAAAATAATATTTAATCAATTGCTTTCACATTTTACAGACAATAAGTTACTTCATAACAAACAGTTTGGTTTCACTAAAGGCAGGAACACAACGGATCCAGGAGTTGCACTTGTGAAACATATATTTGATGCTTGGGAGGAAAAGCAGGATGCCATTGGTATATTTTGTGATCTATCAAAAGCTTTTGATTGTGTTGATCATGAGACTTTGCTACTAAAATTAGGTTATTATGGTGTTTCGAACAGCTCACTTGGCTTACTCGAGTCTTACCTCACTGGTAGAGTACAAAAAGTAAACATTAATGGCACCGACTCTTCTGGCGCCTCATTAGTCATGGGAGTACCCCAAGGCTCGATATTAGGACCCCTTTTATTCTTAGTATACGTAAACGATCTTCCTTATTTCACTAAAAATCTTTGTGAGATAGTATTATTTGCTGATGACACATCATTAATTTTTAAAAGTGATAGACAAAAAGTAGCACTTGACAATGTAAATAATACCCTTTCGAAAATATTGCATTGGTTCACAAGTAACAACTTGCTGCTCAATGCGAAGAAAACAAAATGTGTAAAATTTACTATGCCCAATGTTAGACAGGTGGATACTCATATTACTATGAATAATGAATTAGTTCAGATAGTCAATACCACAGTTTTTCTTGGGATAACTCTAGATAGTAAACTACAATGGGGTCCTCATATCACAGCCTTGGCAGGAAGACTTAGCTCAGCTGCCTATGCGGTTAGAAAGATAAGGTCACTGACTGACGAAAAAACGGCACGATTAGTTTATTTTAGCTACTTTCATAGCGTTATGTCATATGGTCTGCTGCTGTGGGGCTCAGCTGCCGATATTGAGACAATATTCATATTACAGAAACGAGCTATACGAGCAATCTATAGACTCGGACCCCATGACTCGCTGAAAGAACTATTTAAAGAAATTAATATTTTAACAGTTGCTTCTCAATATGGTTACGACAACATCTTATATGTACGGAAGAACATAGATCTCTTCAAAAAAAAATCCGATAACCATAATTTTAATACAAGAAATAAAAATAAACTGGCAATGACAAAAATTAGACTTCATAAAGTTGGTAATTCGTTTGTAGGCAAATGTATAAAAATTTATAATAAAATTCCTCAGGATTTGGTTGACATGCCTCTTATTAATTTTTTAAATAGTAGTTAAAAAATGTTTGATGATGAAAGGATACTATAATGTAGACGAATATCTTAATGATAAAAATGCATGGTCACCCTAATCTTCTGTTGTTGGCCACTCGTATAATACAATATAAATTGTAACAATGTAAACAAAACAATATTAAAAAGAAAATGGATAATCTACCTGAGTTTCTTGCTGGTATCTTCTCAGGAGAACCAACTTACCGAACCAGCGAAAGAATCATTTTCTAATGGTTATTTATGTACTTACTTAATTTAGTATTTTTATAATATTACTTGACAAAATTGTAAAATTTTGACATTCATATGTGCTCTTTATGTGCCTAAACTGAATAAATGAAATTGATTCTTTGATTGATTCTTTGATTCTAATAGAAAATATTTATTATTTAGTAAGTTGACGAAACGAAAGAAGTTTGCTTAGATCGTAGTACGTATATTATACCTATATAATAGAAAATATTTATTATTTAGTAAGTTGACGAAACGAAAGAAGTTTGCTTAGATCGTAGTACGTATATTATACCTATCTAATATAAAATATTTATTATTTAGTAAGTTGACGAAACGAAAGAAGTTTGCTTAGATCGTAGTACGTATATTATACCTATCTAATAGAAAATATTTATTATTTAGTAAGTTGACGAAACGAAAGAAGTTTGCTTAGATCGTAGTACGTATATTATACCTATATAATAGAAAATATTTATTATTTAGTAAGTTGACGAAACGAAAGAAGTTTGCTTAGATCGTAGTACGTATATTATACCTATCTAATAGAAAATATTTATTATTTAGTAAGTTGACGAAACGAAAGAAGTTTGCTTAGATCGTAGTACGTATATTATACCTATCTAATATAAAATATTTATTATTTAGTAAGTTGACGAAACGAAAGAAGTTTGCTTAGATCGTAGTACGTATATTATACCTATCTAATAGAAAATATTTATTATTTAGTAAGTTGACGAAACGAAAGAAGTTTGCTTAGATCGTAGTACGTATATTATACCTATCTAATATAAAATATTTATTATTTAGTAAGTTGACGAAACGAAAGAAGTTTGCTTAGATCGTAGTACGTATATTATACCTATATAATAGAAAATATTTATTATTTAGTAAGTTGACGAAACGAAAGAAGTTTGCTTAGATCGTAGTACGTATATTATACCTATATAATAGAAAATATTTATTATTTAGTAAGTTGACGAAACGAAAGAAGTTTGCTTAGATCGTAGTACGTATATTATACCTATCTAATAGAAAATATTTATTATTTAGTAAGTTGACGAAACGAAAGAAGTTTGCTTAGATCGTAGTACGTATATTATACCTATCTAATATAAAATATTTATTATTTAGTAAGTTGACGAAACGAAAGAAGTTTGCTTAGATCGTAGTACGTATATTATACCTATATAATAGAAAATATTTATTATTTAGTAAGTTGACGAAACGAAAGAAGTTTGCTTAGATCGTAGTACGTATATTCTACCTATCTAATAGAAAATATTTATTATTTAGTAAGTTGACGAAACGAAAGAAGTTTGCTTAGATCGTAGTACGTATATTATACCTATCTAATAGAAAATATTTATTATTTAGTAAGTTGACGAAACGAAAGAAGTTTGCTTAGATCGTAGCAAATGGAAAAACATACGGTCTGCCTTCCCCAACGGGAAAGAGGCTTAAATGTATGTATGTTTTAATTTAACATACATATTCTCACGCCTATACTCCTGAAGGGGTGGGCAGAGGTTCATTACACACCCGCATTTTGCTAGACATTTCCTCGCCTCGTAATAGTGGACAAACTTATTTCCAGGGTACTTAAAAAAAAGTCATAAGCACTCTATAATTGTGACCAAAATTCCATCGGTCAGGACAAATGTTACATATAACATTAAATAGAATCTCTATAGTCCGAGCAAACTACAACTTTTACGCGGGAATTAATATGAATAGTATGTAAGCAGTAAGCACAAAACTTACACCCGTATTCACAAACTACACTATGAGACGCGCGAATGCTTAGCGCTGTCAAAACCTATTGTTTTTTCAGCGCTTAGCGTTCGTGCGCCTCATAGTGTTGATTGTTTATACAGGTGTACGTACACTGACGTATTTCGTGTTAAAGTAATATATAGATAACTCCGCCCGCGTGATATAGTTTTTTCGTTCCCGATTCACGTAGGAATATATAACCGGGATAAAACCTAGCCTATGTTACTCAGGGATAATGTAGCTACAAATCAGTGAAAGAATTTTCAAAATCGAATCAGTCGTTACGGAGCCTATTGAAATAAACTTACAAACGATCAAATTTTTCCACTTTATAATATAACTAGCGGACGACTGCGGCTTCGCTCGCTTGATAAATTATATACTCAAAAACCTTCCTCGAGAATCAGTCTATCCATTGGTGAAAACCGCATCAAAATCTGTTGCGTAGTTTTAAAGATCTAAGCATACATAGAGAACGGAAGCGACTTTATTTTATACTATATTATGACTTTATAGTATAGATAATTGACTTATGACTTTATAGTTTGACTTTACACAAAGAAAATTTAAAGAAAGAAACTGAAAGATTATGTTATGTATTATATTGTTTTCATGATATCCAGACTACCCACGAGTTAGCCCTCCTAGCGGCCGGCTCGACAATAGACCTAGTAGACCGGGTGATATCCGGCGAGATACAGAACGGTGCGGCTCTGGTCCGGCCGCCCGGACATCACGCCATGGCGGCCGAGCCGTGCGGCTACTGCTTCTATAACAACGTGGCGCTAGCCGCCAAACATGCCATAGATAACAGAGGATTGAATAGGTACGTTTTTAATTTCATTTTGTATTTATATTGATTGTGAAAAAAAAAATGATTTTGAGTTGTTCTGAGGGCAATTTTTGCAAATTGTAGTTAAAAGGGTCCCTCCCCCCTATCATATAGCATAAGCGGCACTCGAAGAGGCTACTCCGCCGGGTGCCCCTAGAAATGCCTTCTGGTGTGTACTAGAGACGCCCGCAGCAATGGACATGCGAGCGGCCGCGGTCTTGCGGAATTAAAAAATTTTAAATAAGAGCATAAGTGGCATATTCATGAAAATTAAAATTAAAAAGAGTGCAAGTACTACCATCCCATGACGGCCAATTTAGATTTAGAGCCCTTTCCCAACTCAGTTGAGGTTGGCATTCTTCTTCTGCCAAATATCACAATTTACATAAGTTAGCGACTTAATACTTTGTTAACCAACTAAGCTACTGTTCCCTTGAGTGGTCCCATTTCAATTTGGTCCCATTCGGGTAATTTGAATTCGGGTTTTGTGCCAATGTTTGAAATGATTTTATTTATTTGTGGTATTCCTTGGTCCTCAGGATATTGATAGTCGACTGGGATGTGCATCACGGACAGGCGACGCAGCAAATGTTCTACAATGACCCCAGGTATAATACATAATAAACTCAATACAAATAAATTAAATTGAATTTTTATTTTTTTTATCTTTACGGTTTATTCTGATTAATATCTGAAACGGCTGAACCGACTATAATCTCACTTTGACTAGTAGATAGCTGATGTTATAAGGAGTAACTTACACTACTTTTTATGCTGAATAGAGAGGCTGAATTAGGGTAGACAGGCGTTTGTCGCCCACATTTCGTCAGAAAGTTTGTTGGTGGCGAGTGTAGTGTCGTTTCTGGGCACTATGGGTAAATTTTTACCAGAAAGTCAGGTTGGGAGGGGTATTGTCGGCTGTCAGCTGTCATCCCCCGTTTTTACTTTTTTCCGAGATATGGTACTTTTATCCCAGTAATGGCTTCTTGTGAGAATTAGGAACGAGTTGTGAGATTGTGAGATTCCCGGGCGGGACAAACTTTGCCTGAAGACACATACGTTTGTACTGAAGTCTGGATGTTTCCTATAAAAAAGAAACATTATAAAAATATTTATATCAGTTTATCTAGTACTCGTATCACAAGCTCTGCTTAGTTTGAGACTAGATGGCGTTGTGTGAATTGTCCTAACATATTTATTATTATTTAATTCATCAGTTATATATAATTTAGAGTGGTAATACCTTTCCACAATTCCCCCAGAGTGGTATATTTCTCGATCCACCGATACGAACACGGCGCGTTCTGGCCGAACCTCCGTCAGTCCAACTTTAACTACATCGGCACCGGCGCCGGGAAGGGATACAACTTTAACGTTCCTCTCAACAAGACAGGCATGACTGATGGGGACTATCTAACTATATGGCATCAGTTGTTGATGCCTATGGCTTTGGAAGTAAGTTTGCATTTGTTTATTTATCTCATACATCCTCATACACACGCGTACCTCTTCTTTGAACCCACATAGTAAGGGAGACTTTCAAGTGAGATTGGCTTGGGTTTGTAAAATATTGGCCGGATGTGTATCAATTGAGTCGGTAAGAATTAAATTTTCATGGAAATTTAAAAACGTTGTTATATCGTTGGCTCTTAGACTATTCACACACTCAACTATTTAATCTCTACAAATAATAAAAGCACTAAAACTAGATGAGCCTACATTTACAATGTGTCCATTATCTATTTCAAAAGTTATTATCAGATGTATTATTGTATTTCAAAGCAATGAGTGCGCTTAAACTATTCTTACAAAGTAAGAAATTATGAATAAATCACAAAAACTGACTATATCGGCAGGACTCGAACTCACGGCCTTTCTCTAACAGGGGTAATGGTCATCGTATCTCAGTGGTCTATAGGTCATCGTAGCAGATGGTTTCCATCATAAAAATAATCATAAAAATCCTCTTTTTTTTTTAATTTTCCTTGACATGACTACTGAGGCCTTTGTACCTTGTACCATGTGATTGAGCCTCGTCCATTAGTTGGTCTCTAAAACTTGTGTCATGAAGGGGTTTATCCAAATACACATGAAAATAGAATAATTCCTGATTACCATGTTTTTAATATTATTTTACCCATTTTGTCCGCAACAGTACCAGCCAGAGCTCATCATCATATCGGCAGGATATGACGCAGCTTTCGGCTGTCCCGAGGTACATATATCTGTCCTATTCTAACATTACTATTTTGTATATATATCTGTCTCTTTCAGTTCTCACCCCAACTCGTTATTGTGTCCGCCGGCTACGATTCGGCAATGGGTGACGAAAAGGTTCGATTTATATGGAGATTTGTATGGGAACTGTTTCTGAACGAATCGCATTATTCATGGCTTGGTCTTTAAGCTGTTTTGTTTTTTTTAATGTATGTGCACGTTACCGCCATTTTTCAAGTTCTTGTTTGCTAATGTGATGATTTTGATTAAAGGCCCCATAGACGGCGGACTGGAAGTCGATGGGGGGTCCTTTACGGTTGTTGACTGCATGTCATGTTCCAAATCATCGTTTCATGAAATGACAAATATCTAATACTATGACGTCACTTATGTGTACTATCCAGTCGGAGATAATGATTTTATATTGATCAATAAAAATTAAATTAGTAATAATAATAAAATAGGTCATAATTCATAGCCAACATCTGCTTATCCATTAAGGTAACCGCACACTTCTACGAACGAAATGTCTAAAAAGTTCTATCCATAAAATCTTGTTCCATATTCTGACGATTCGACACGAATAAAGGCACGGTCAAACTCGTATTCACATGCTACGTATAACACGCAGTATGACATCTGAACCCATAGATAACCTCCTAATAGATTCCGCATTACTGTAATTTTGTTCCTTACCGAGTTCACCTGTTTTGGCGGAATGCGAGGGGCGCGCGGAAACATGTAAGTGCGCTATGATTGGCTGTTTCAAGGTCAATCTTCGAATGCACCGAATACTAGAGATGGTATAGCGATGAAAATGTGTCGATAAAATTTTGATACTCGCAGGTATATTATCGTTATATTTTTATAATTTTATTATATCGTTTATTCCTTAATATTCTGATTATATACATTTTTAAATACATTTATAAAAAACACAAATACATTTAAAAATATAAAAAATATTATTTATTATTATAATTTTTATAGGAATAGGTATCAGGACTTAATCAAGAGGGACAGGTATTATCAACTCTCAGTTCCTACTTACTACCTACCACTAAACCACGAGCCCCCCATCTCTGATGATGATACATTATAATTTTATATTTTTATTCAATAGATGTAAAGTAATATAATTTATATTAAGAAAGAATTTATAAATAAATATCAAAAACTGATGTCATCGGCGGGACTATAATTTCTTTCTTAATATTTTACGTTGTTATTGGTGGGAAACCAACTCTCCCCACGAGATGTTGCATCTACCCATTTCTTTTTCCTCTCGGGGCATCCAGGAAACCTATAAAATAATATATATCTCAGTTACATTGCTAATACTAAATAACATTAGCTGCGAAAAAAAATTATAATAATGCCAACACACAAATTGGTCGCAAATAATTCGCAGCTTACCGAAATTCAACCGGGCGCAGTCGCGGGCGACAACATGTTGCTTATTTATAGGTACTACTTTTAAAGCACCTACGGCAATAATACTGCAAAATATCGATGACGTACTATATCATACCGATATCCCATCACTATCGATTCAAGTGCTATTGTAATGTATTGTTAGAAAAGGATAGCTATTATAATTTGGCTAATGAGTGAAAGAGTAATTTCAAAAAGACATCAACGGGTTTGTGTTTATGTTCTAGTCAATTTTATATTTACATTTATGTCTAATTTACTTACCGGTGAAATGTAATGCCATCTTTTTGGTAATTTGATGTCTTCGCCGACTTGCCATACCATTTCACGGAACAGGAAGCCATTTAAAATGTAAAATGCTCGCAAAAACAATTTTTTTAAATTATAAAATTTGCACGTGGTCATAGGTCGCGAAGTTGGTTGTCACTGACGTCGTGATTTTAGGCATAGCTTTACATGCTTGCGAAATCAAGTATGTGTGTAAGTGGCGCGCGTTTGTTGCCCTGCATGCGGAATCTATTAGGAGGTTATCTACGTCTGAACCGCATCTGGCCTATACAATTTGTATAGTAACGAACACACTGGTCCTTCACCACGCTGTCTCACGCGTCCCCGCGCCAGACTCGCGTGTTCCCATGCTATCCCACGCGTACGACGCTGTCACACACGTTTGAAGCGTCATAGCGCGTAGATAACGTAAACGTCAGACGTCGTAAGACGTAGGACCAGTGTGTCTCTGTCTCCCACGTCGCGTGGCATACGTCGTATGTGAAGAACCAGTGTGTTTCAAGCTTTAATTTCGCACACTGATGCGTGTCGAATCGTCAGATCATTTGCATTGGTCCACAAGCACATCCTAGCTCGCAGCATAGCTACATAGCTCATGTCTGGTCGAGAGGCACAATATTGAATCCTCCAAACTTTTACGTGCAACCATTCTCCAGGGTGAAATGGAAGTGACCCCAGCGTGTTACGGTCACCTGCTTCACATGTTGATGTCAGTATGCCCTCGCATCTCCGTAGTCCTGGAGGGAGGGTACTGTCTCCAGTCCCTCGCTGAAGGAGCGGCTATCACACTGAGGACTTTGTTAGGACATCCGCCACCAAAACTTGAGAAAGTCGACGAGCCTAGCGATTCGTAAGTTTTTGATACAACTTTTAAGTATGTGTTAAATAGAAAAAAAAATAGTTTTACCATATGAATCGCAAAAACTATAGTCTTGGGCTGAAGTCGATCCAGCGACTGTTCTAGTTCCAGAAGGAACGTTCTATCAACTGACCAAGACACTACTAGCCCAAGATTATGTTGTATCGCGACTTACGGCTTTTTTTGGAAATATTTTTTTTATTTATTATTTTATGAAAACCTTCCATGTACCTTATAAAACACGTGTCAAAAAAAATAAACCGAATAGGTGAAGCCGTCCTCGAGTTTTACACTCGACAACATTCATATTTTTTTATATTTGTATTGATTATAAGTTAATCAACCCGTGATAACTTTATATCCAAACAAGTTACAGAAATAATCTTTTGTGGGCTTATTGTATACATAATTGCCTACTTAAAAATATATAGTATGGCTGTGACCGTCGATGGGCCGAGCGCTATACATTTTTGCCCATTGTTCTTTCATATTTTCATTTGACCAAACTATTAGTGATGTGTTTGCTTAAATTATCGGATCGGAACGTGTGCGGCGGGCATAAGGCGTTGGTCTTGCGTTTCGAAGACGTCAGGTCGATCCCCGTTGCCATACAAATGAGGTGTACCTACTCCTAACACTAGCACTTTTAGCTTAGTGGGGGGTTTATTAGGAATGGTAGTCTATAATCATCATCTCAGCCCATTTGTGACGTTCACTGCTGGGCATAGGTCTCCCCTAAAGAGGGAGGAAATTCAGCTTACATATACCACCCTGGCCAGAGAGTTGTGTCGAGTTTTCCTTCTCTAATGTTAGCCTACATCTATACTTAATACTAGGTCTGCAATGCATGCTGCTGTTGCAAAAAACTGAGCAGTGTTAAATTTTCGAACGACGATTTTTTTTTTTGTTTAATTTTTTTTTAACTCAAAAACAAATGTTTTTTAATTTTTAATTTTACATTGTTTTCAATGGGTCCATTGTTTTTTTCGATGATTATTCCTCGATGGTATGTCCGATTTTCAATTTTTTCTTGTTCTAATCCACTCTCACGCCACTCGTTATCACTGTGGTAAGTTTGAAGGAGATCGGTTCAGGCGTTTAGGAGTATGGGGACACGAAATACATGAGTCGCCTAAGATTGAGCTTCGCTCACTTCGCTCAATTATAAAGAGGAAAGGTTTGACGGGTCCTTTTTTTGAATAGAAAAGGCTCAGTAGCTTCTGAAGCGATTTTGAAAATTCTTTCTCAAATATGTAGCTACATTATCCTTGAGTAACATAAGCTAAGTTTTATCCCAAGAATATATTCCTACGGGAATCGGGAACGAGAAAAACTATATCACGTTGGTGGAGCTCGGTGATCAGCAATACTCCGGTTAGCGACCAATATTCTTTCTGCTCTACGACCGGAGTATAGTCACTCATATTCGCGATTACTAGTATTCGCAGTTAATACCACATTTCTATTTACACAGAATTCGCGAATCAATCCTAAGCTGTATATACGCTCAAAAGCCATATTGGAACTGTTATACGTTCCAAACTACGTACACAACGAGCGGGCCGCCGAACGTTTGCGACGAACATAAAGTGAAAATGACGATCAACGTGAAATGGGACGGAGATGAGACGAGACCTGAGAGGTTTCTGACCAGGGACTGTTACCCGCTGCAAGATCACGTCACCAAGAAACTGATTGTGGAGAGGCTGCACCATCTTAGACTTGGTAAGTTAATATTGATACAGTGTATGGGAAAGCCGGTTCCTATACATTTGCCTGCGATGACGCAGGGCTAGTAAATATACTAGTGTATCCTACCTAATGAATTAAGGTATACCTATAAACCATACAAATAAATACTTGATGAGTGTTACCGAACTCCTTTCTGCCTTTCCCGTCACTTGTTGGCGGATTCCGTATCAACGCCCCGTAGACCGACCAGGAAAGCACTCTGGTACCGCCGAAGTTGCTTTGTAAACCGTTATTAATATGCTATTAATATATATAATATGTCAAAATGAAAAAAGCATTGCCAACCGAACAGTAACAACTCTTCGTTCGGAAACCGTATGAAACCATCTTTACTAAACATACAGGTTGCGTCAGATAAAAAGAACGCTAACCTTCAAGCTGCACAGTTGGCGAGTTATAATGGTATTCGAAATATACTGCAGAATTTGAGGTGTATAATTGGTACCAGAGGGAATTCTACTCGAAGCCAAAATGAAGACCAAGAGCTTTTTCGTGTATAAAAGTTTGGGCATTTTACATCAGAACATAGACGGACTTATAAACAAGTCAAATGCCTTTTCTGTAGCTTTAGATGAACTTTCTTGTTTGGATAAAAAAGTGGATGTTCTATGTTTTTCCGAGCATAATATGTTGGCGAGTGACGTTGATTTGTTGTCCATACCAAACTACTCTATTGGTGCACACTTTTGTAGAAAGGACCGAAATGGAGGGACCTGTATTCTGATACGTAACGGAATCAAGTATAGAGACCTGCCATTAGTAAAGAAGCACTCTGTATCAAATTTAGTTGAGTGCTGTGCTGTAGAACTAATAGACAACGATTTAATTGTTATGTGTATTTATAGAAATCCTCAAAATAAAGAGGTAAATACTAAATTTGCCATTTTCTATAGGGTATTTGATAATGTTCTAGCTATGTATTCATATAATAGTAAGAAAAAGCTGGTTGTGTGCGGTGACTTCAATATTGACTTGTTAAAACAGACTCGGTACTCTGATCAATTTATTTATTTGTTGCAGCAAAACAATCTTAAATACGCAATAAAGGTTGCGACTCGACTGAGTAGTGGTACATGTATTGACAACGTTATTCACAATTTTCGTGGGTGCAAATCTGAGATCATAGAGCTGGCTGTATCTGATCATACTGCACAATATATGCGCTGTCCTGTGAAACGGACATGCACTCTAAATTATTGGTATACTACAAGACGAAATTATTCCCGTAAAAACATGGATAAGTTCACAGATTGTCTTAGTGCTGCGAACTTTACGCATGTGTATGAGGAAAAAGATCCTAATAAGTCTTTTAATCTATTTTATGACATTTTTAAATCCTTTTATGATACGTGCTTTCCTGTGATTACGGTACGTATAAACACTGTATGTAAACCTAGATGGATAAGTCATGGCGTTAGGGCTTGTTCTAAGAGGAAACGTGAATTACTATCGAAGTATAGGCTGAAACCTACTTTACAAAATAGGAACAGGTTTAAGAGGATTTCTAGGGCGTTGAAAAAAATTATTCACCTAACCCAGAGGGCGCAAAATGACCATCTAATTAAATCCTCAGCAAATACTTGTAAGGCAGCATGGAAGGTTATTAATGGAAATAGACAGCAATTACCCCCAGAGTATCAAGCGCAAATAAAATTGGATGATAAAATCTTGACGAATCCCCTAGAAATGGCTGAAGCTTTCAATAATAAATTTGTAAACCAGGTACAACCAATAGCAGGTATAACTCTAAACAGGAAACCAGTCATAAGCCAACGCGTGTCTTCAATGTTCATGCAGCCAACAATTCCACAAGACGTACATGACATTATCTTGTCTCTAAAAAACACGGCTAGTACTGGATTTGACGACATATGCACTAAAGTAATAAAAAGCTCATGTACTATAATTGCACCAGTTCTAAGCTATATTGTTAATAATTGCATTAGCTACGGCGTGTTTCCGGATAACTTAAAAATTACGGTTATAAAACCAATCTTTAAGAAAGGTGACAAAGACGACATATCGTGCTATAGACCTATAGCACTGATACCTATATTTGCGAAGGTATTTGAAAAGGTCATTTACAATAGTCTATATCCTTATCTCGAAAAGTATAACATTTTAGTAGACAGCCAAAAGGGTTTTAGAAAGGGTAAGTCAATCGATATGGCTATCTACGACTTTTTAAATATGGTTATGGACAGAATGGATAAAAAACAGCCGGTACTTGCCCTTTATATGGATATGACGCGCGCTTTTGATTATGTAGACCATACAATTCTAATAGCAAAACTAAATGCATATGGCATTAGAGGCAATACATCAGAACTTATCGAATCGTATCTTAGTAATAGGCAACAAATGACAATGATTAACAAAATATGTGATAAGACTGATACTGTGTTCAAATCCAGTAAACAATGTACAAAATATGGAGTGCCTCAAGGTAGCGTTCTCGGACCTCTACTTTTCATTATCTACATCAATGACTTTCCGATGGCAGCCACTTTTCCAATGGTAATGTTTGCGGACGACAGTACTTTAATTTTCAATAGTAATAATTTGGACACACTTGAGGATGATATCAACTTAAACATAATTTCAGTAATAAATTGGTTGCAAAGTAATAATTTAGTTATAAATTTAAATAAAACTTCTATTATGAATTTCACACAAAGACAAAATCAAAGTATGGCTTTAAAAATTAATTATAATGGCATGGTAGTACATGAAACCCATGACACTACATTTTTAGGTATTAACATAGAAAGTACGTTAAAATGGAATACGCAAATTGATAAAGTATGTAGTAAGATAAACCAACACTCATATGCTTTATATAAGCTAAGAAGGGTATCCAGTCAATCTACGGTACTTACTGCTTATCATGGGCTGGTGGCATCGACTTTACGATATGGCATCATATTTTGGGGATATGGAACGGGTAGAGAGCTAATTTTCAGGTGCCAAAAGCGATGTATTAGGGCTGTCTGTAATTTGCAACCCATCGATAGCTGCAAACCGTATTTCAAAGAGTTGAGGATTCTTACCATGCCATGTTTATATATTTACGAAATATCTGTCTTCGTGAAGACAAACATGTCAAAATTTGAGCAAATCAGCAGTCAGCGTCGAAAAGATAAACTACATGTAAGAAAATGTAAAACAGCGCTCTTTCATAAAAGCGTATTTGCAATGGCGCCAAAAGTTTATAATAAATTACCAAGAGACCTAAGAAATGTAGAGAATATTAATATATTCAAACAACAACTCTTGGCATACCTGCTCAACAAGACTTATTACTCAGTCGAGGAGTACCTGAATGATAATTGCTGCATTGACATTGTATAACTTAGGATTTTGCATTGTAAAGCTTTATGACATTAATATTTTTGACATTTAGGTAGGTAAAATCTTTTTGACATCTTTGATTTTTTGACATTTAGTTCTTTTGACATTTAGTTAGGTAATTTTTTGACATTTAGTAGTTCTTCGGACATAAAATTTTTGACATTCTATTTTTGTAGTTACTTTTAATACATTGATTACGCGACATTGTTTATTGTGTTAAATATTTTCTTGATACAATTTTAATGAATATTATTACATATTATGCAATTTTGGTTAAATAACTGGCATTAAAATATTTATGTGGTAAGGTATTATAATTTGAATTGGATAGTGTTAGTAAGTACGATAATTTAGTGTCTAGGTAATTCTTTGTATGTATCTGGGTAATTGTAATCTGCATGCCTGTATAGGTAGAACATGGTTCGAGCTTGTATGTCCTGTGCCATCTTGGAGATAATATATTATGTACCTGTGTTCTAAGATTAAATAAATATGAAATATATCAGTGTGAGTGGTGGTGACAGCGAGAGTATCGATGCGTAAACACACCCTTCCACTCTCGCCCAGCTTTCTTCTAACGTGAATGGGAATGATGACTGTAGTTAAAGATCACTAAAATAAAGTGTGTTTAATTATATAGGATTAATAGATTTGGAAAAATGTATTTTCTTTAATATTAAGGGGGAGGTCGATATTTTATTTAATAAAATCCTACTAATATTATAAACGCGAAAGTTTGTGAGTATGTAAGTATGGATGGATGGATGTTTGTTTGTTACTCTTTCACGAAAAAACTACTGAATGGATTTTAATAAAACTTTGCAATAATATAGCTTATACATCAGAATAACACATAGGCTACAATTTATAAAGATATTGTGTGAATTGTTCAAAATATGACGCGGCGCGACGGGAACGGGAAAAAATCCAAATTACCACGCGGAAGAAGTCGCGGGCGACCACTAGTAAAACTATAAAATACAGCATTCCGCCATCATTAGTTGAACACCAATCAGAGTGAATGACGTCACGACTACTCAGGACCTCTTGAACGTACAGGTTGCCAAGTATAAGTTGGCGTTCAAACGTTGGCGCCACATTTCATTCTTCAAAACGAGATGTCAGAACTATAATTCCATACAATTATATTAGTTCCATTTTTTGCCACGTGCTAACTTATACTTGGAGGGCTCTACGTCACTTTTTTTTCGTATGAAGTTTGATCAATGCACAAAGCCTACAAAGTATATACAGGCTGTCGAGGTTATGTTGTATAAGAGATTTTCGTTTCGAAAACTCTAAAACCGACTTCAAACTACCGGAATGGGACCAAATAATTGTCGGAATGGGACCAAATTGAAATGGGAACACTCTGAAAATAGTAACTTTCCATTGAAAAAAAAATCAAGTTCGGATCACCAAGTCCTAGACAAACGTAACGTTACAAAAATTAAAAATAAAACAGTCTAATTGAAAACTTTCTCCTTTTTTGGAAGTCGGATACTAAAATAAATGAAAAAAAAAAAACCACTGAATCAATTCAAATGATTGGAATTTATGTTCTATTCCTACCACATACGTTTAAATTGCCTTGAGTAACAAAATTAAAACTTATGCTATTCCGAGGAGAGAAAGACATGATGTTGTTTGTGTATCGGTTACAGTAACGGACCTAACAATACCACTACACGCTGTCGGCTATATCTATGATCAAGCTATGCTCAAACACAAGAATATTTGCGACCCGTAAGTATGTCAGGATTGTCAAGATTTCTACTATTTCTAGTGTACTTTTACGTCAAGAAAATAGTTATCGTTATATAGTTATTCCATGCGGGGGAAGCTGCAGGTATCAGCTAGTATTTAAACCAGGGCGGTTCGCTGGAACGCGGGCGGTTACATCGAAATAATAAAGACGAAGCTGGCGGAATCTTAACCTAACCCTACCTAACCTGCACTGTCAAAGGCATGTTTCTTTAATGCTTAATAACTCAAAAACTATAAGAACCATATACACCAAAAACTATACAACAAACCACAGACGTATGTTATATCTTTATGCCAAATTTCAAGTTGATAGGTTAAGAGACGCGCCCGCTATCGTGTCGCATACATTCTTGATTGAGCCCATCGTTGTGAAGACTTCGCAAGCTCCGTCTTAATTATATCTACGCTTAAATATTATAGAAAATTTCGAAACTACGATTCGGATTTTTTTTTCCAGTAATATCGAGATAGGCTACTTTTGATCCCAGCAACGTGCTTTAACACTCGCATATCACCTCCTCTCAGACATACTGGTAGAGATTCTTTTAGGAATATGTAGTACCCCCTCACTGTACCTTGTTTATGTTCTTTTATTGGTTTGAATGTACAAAAATATTCAATAAACGTAAGGGCATAGTCAAAAGTATTTTTAAATAGTCTGTTGTTTCATTAAAATATATGGAAGTGCGCTCACTTGGAACAAAACTGACTATCATAGACACAGTGACTTGACTACGGTGTTTGGCGTATCGTTAACAATACAGTTTTTAGACAGTTTTAACTCCGATTTGTCCGACAAAAACACGTCAAACATTGACACAAAACCGACTTCAAATTACCGAAATGGGACCAAATTACTCTCGGAATGGGACCAAATATAAGGACCACTCGGGAAACACTAGCTTTCAATTTAAAAAAAACTAAATCGGTTCACAGTCCCAAGACATGAGGTAACCAACATAAAAAAAACTGTCAAATTGAGAACCTCCTCCTTTTTTGGAAGTCGGTTAAAAACTGTCTAAAAATGATGAATGACGTGCGGTTGCCCTAATAGAGTATGTGTACGGTCCAGAGAGCACGTGGAGTGTCCGGAGCGCATCCTCCGCATCCACGAGCGACACCGCGAGTTCGCGCTCCTGTCGCGAGTACACCAGCTGTCTCCGCGACGAGCTACCGATGAGGAGATAATGGCTGTACACACGGAAACACATCTCAACAGGTACATTTAAAACATCGTACGTTCAGTAGAAACATAGCATAAGTCGGAAATGTTTTTTTTCAGTATGACAAAATACGAGTTTAACGAAATATATACTTTATTTTCAATCAAATAACCCAATAAAACGTACAAAATTAAAATGGTATATCTGATTTTAATGAGATTTCACCTGAAAATAATTTAAGCCCTGCCAGCATATTAGGCTACTCTTTCAGATATTATATTGTTGGTTTATTCATTTATATGCATGTCCCAAATGAGTACGTGTGAGTCCGCGGGTAATCACTAGTAGATTCGAAAATTATATTCAATCTTATTTTCTATTTTATATTTGTTTTCATTTTTACTATTGAATCACTTACAGTACAAACAAGACTTCACAGTAAAAACAAGTGACGTATGTCGTTTAGTATTTTATACAAATCTCTACGTGACTTATATCGATTTCGATCGATCAACCAGAATGGCCTCCGAAGGCGACCGCTCACATTATAGATGTAACACCTTCAGCATACGTAGTGTGAGGGCATTTAACGACCTATCTTCGCACTTAGATATTGACCTATTTTGTACAAGTACACAGTGTTAGGCATTAGTTAATCGGGATTACTTTGGGGTGAATGGCGACGGTATAGGGCAGGCGACCTTGGGCTTAAACAGGCATCTGAGCCTAACCCTTTCATATGTGTTCGATTTATTGTTGTTATTGTTTTAGGTGACGGTGTATTGATTTGTACATGTGTTATTTCTTTGTTGTTGTGTCTGTTCTTTTGCAACTGTAAATTGTAAATTCATTGCTACACGTGGAAGCTTGTTTGTGGGAAGCATCATTGATCACTTATTGTTACTAATTGTCAACGTTTAGTTGTAAGCTTTCCTTAAAAATAATAAAATAAATATTTGAACTTTAATTAAAAGTAAATGATTTGTTATGATAATCAATTGTGATTAAAATTTATTTTATGTTTTTTTTAGACTTAAGGAGCTAGCTTCAATAAAACTCAGAGATCTCAACAAGCAAAAGAAAGAATACGACTCGGTCTACTTTCATCCAGACTCCTTAGAAAGTGCCACCACGGCGGCTGGCTGTGTGTTGCAGGTAATCTACCATTATTATTTACATGAATGACCAAGAAATCTAAAATCCGAGT
>OY748287.1:3306707-3330054 GCA_963556515.1 Nudaria mundana | reverse complement strand
AATCTGATCCCACCCTCTTCCTTCCGATCCCGAACAACCCGTGCCGAGCAGAGATGCCACTCCCACACAGTGGATAGCATGTTCGCGAGAACCAAACGTTTTAAACGTTCGTTTCTCTGCCGAACGATAGTGGCCTGGAACGCCCTACCTGTGCACGTGTTTCCTCCCACATAACCCTGGGTTCTTTAAGCGGAGCGTGAAGAGGCACATCAGTAGTTCGTCAAGTTGAGGGCCACTCTCTATAGTATTGTGTGCTGTAAGAGTGGCCCACAATCGCAAGACATCGTCACGACTTACCACCAGGCGGGTGGCGTCAACCCAACACAAAAAAAATAAAAATAAAATAGTAGAAGCTCCAGTGTTTCATATCAATGTTATCTATACTTATAATAAATCTGTAGAAGTGAAAATTCTGTACATTGAAAATGCCTCTTCGGGGGTTTGGTCGGAATGAAAATCCAGCGTCGTTGGGGTTGGGTTTTATCCCGCGTCGGTGAGTGAATCTGGTTGCTTGCTGTGGGGAAAAGGCCCCGCAGCACGCAACCCTTCTAGCCTGCTTCTGTAAGGACGGCGGGTGGCTATCCCGCCGTCCTCAGGCCCCGATCATGGAGGTCGATGGTCCTGGGCGTAAATGAGTCTGCGGCGCCCTGGCCGCTGACTGTGAAACTCAGCGGGGAGGGTATGCTCCCTCTCCCTCTCGGCCGCCTCCTTCGCGAGCATGACACGGCCGCGTTCCACCTACTCGCGCTGAAGACCATGGTTTGAAGCATGATTTCCAGCGAGAGGATATCCACACCCGGACCCACTACGAGGTCCTTGCGCTGACCCGCCCACGCCAAGCACTACACCAACGTGTGGAGTGCGGTGTCGTCTTCGGAAACCTCGCAGTGTTGACATCGGGGTGTGACCTCACGATGGATGCGAAACAGGTAGCTACCGAAGCATCCATGCCGGTAACGATCTGCGTCACACGATACGTGAGGTCACCATGCCGTCTCTGCAGCCACTCGTCCATGATCGGTCTCACCGCCGCGATGACGGTAGTTCCCCACTTTGGTTGCTCAAGTCGCACTCTCCAAGTCTCCATGAGATCCTGGTGGAGTTGGGACCGCTGATCCTCGATTTCTCGAGCCGCAGGCCTGTGGTCCCTCCCCAGCGCCTCCTTGTGCCATTGAAACAATGACGCAAGGGCTCTCGCTTCCAGGTCCCATGGAGGGGACCCGGCTAAGAGACATGTAGCCTCTCCGGAGATCGTGCAGTACCCCCGTATGGTTTTGACGGTCAAGGTTCGTTTAACAGAGTCGCGTTCACCCTGACCGCCAATCTATCCACCCATACGGGAGCCCCGTATAAGGCCATACTCCGCACGATCCCCGGGTACAGTCTCCTGCAGGAGGCGTTGGGTGCCTTTAGATTGGGCATGAGTCACGAAAGCGCGACTGATGCCCCGGTCACTTAAATGGCAGGGGGTGTTACTAGACCGACACCGGACCCAATATTTTGAATAAAAAAAAATTTGTCTGTCTGTCTGTCTGTTTGTTCCGGCATCACACAAAAACTACCGGTTAGATTACGATGAAACTTGGTATAATTATTCTTTAATATCCTGGGCACCACCCTGGGTACTTTTTATCCCGGAAAAAATTATACAATAAAAACAAACTTAACTTTGCGGTTCGATCCCTAGACCCAATTACTGTACTAACCGCAAATAATAAGTTTGTCATAGGATACGTCACCCGCAGTGGAGTTCACTAAGGGGCGCTGCATACGGCTAAGATACTATAATATTTTATCTTAAGATACAATATCGTTCAACAGCTATACATAATAAATCAGTAACTGGTGATCAAGAAAGCTATAACACGCAGGCGGAGCTGCGGGCAACAGCTAGTTAAAATTATTTGTATGAAATTAATATAATAATATTAATTTCATAAACATTAACAAAAATCTATTTATACAACTAGATAGATTGAATACGTAGATGTAAAAAAGTTCTGCCAATGAACAGAAGTGAATGTTGGTAGCGTTGCCACTTTGTAATTCACAAAATATCAGTCCAATTCGTTAAGTAATTAGACTGCCATAGAGTAGTATACAAGCATGTTGTTTAGCCATCGTTCGGCAGAGAAACGATCGTTTAAAACGCTCGGTTCTCGCGAAGACGGTTTCCACGGTATGAGGGTGACATCTCTGCCCGGCACGCGTTGTTCGGGATCGGAAGGGAGAGGGAGTTTAATTATTTAACAATGTATTTTTTATTTCTTTATTGTACCTACCTATCGTACATAACTGCACGTATTACTTACGTCATACTTAAGTTAGTATGACTTGTCTTCTAGCAGACCTTAGGGTTGTAGAGGTAAAAGATCATAATTCAATATAGAAGATTTCCACATTTTTTATTAGTAAAGCTTCAGTTCCTGGTATTATCAATCACTTTAATAAGATGTTTTATTCTCCGAACAGTTTTCAAATTAAATCATAATTCAGTTTTAAAAATCTATTTATTTCTGTCAGTGGCAACCCTGCACGCAAGGTTGTCGATCCATAAAGATAAATGTGCTTCTAGGTACAGCCAAAGTGAAAACTTGAGCAGAATTGCTTACAATAATATTTACTTACTTCTAAAGTGATTCGTTGAAAACGATTCTGGTACGTTAACTCTGTGTAGTTTTTATGGAACTTAAATATTGAGTTTGAATTGGAACTTTGTTGCTGTATAAAGTGCACGACAATAAAGTTCTACAAATCATCCTCGTAAATGAATGTAGACAATGTAGGCACTTACTAGTTGAGATTGTTTACATAGTTCGAATGTAATAAACCTTTCAAATTGTAACTACATAGCTAGGTATAAGTATGTTATAATAACACTGCCAGGTGCCACTGGAAATACCTTCTAGTGCTGCATATCAGAGTCACACGGCAATGGACGAAAGAGTTAGACTTAAAACCAAAAAAAAGGTTATAATTACAAGTATATAAGTCAGTTTAATAAGGTTTTTATATGCCATTTAAATTAAAATAAAGAAATACCCATATTACTATGTGAAAACAAAAGCTCAGCCGTTCGAGCGTGAGAAGTGAGGTGGGTTCTGGCCCTCAGGACACCCGTCGAAAGTTAATAAGTAATCTTGTAGCAAACAAACAAATATATAGCTGATAAGTCGATCAACTGCAGTTCCAACACTAGAGACAGGAAGGGGTGCCTTGAATGTGTCATAATGTATCTTGCAGCTGCACAAAAAATAGTAAGAAATAAGTTTAGGTTAGAAAGAAAGAAGTTAGTATGAAAAGCATTAGAAAGAAAATTATGTTACGATAAATCAATATTAATCTAATGTCTCTCCACGCCATTATCATGCAATCAAGTTAACTGGTGCCCAATTAGACTGCGGTTTGGACTGACTGCGGGCTCTAATTAAGTTCACATTTAGCTGAGGTAGGTTTATACATAGTTATCTTAAGTATCACTGGAATAAGTAGGAATAGACGTGTGATTTAATAAATAACTAGATGTTCTGGCGAACTTCGTACCGCATTAGATTTTCTAACGTTCCACTTAACTTTTTTTCTCTTTCAAAAGATCTTTCTCCTGATGATAACGAACACAACAAAAAAAAGAGTTAGAGAAATCGATGCAGCCGTTCTTGAGCCATTAATCTCTTAACCAACACGACAATTGTTTATATATATATATATATATATATATATATATATATATATATATATATATATATATATATATATATATATATGTAGATAGATTAGGATCAATGACGCCGCCGCCCCTAAATCCATTGCCAGGCACCTTAGGTGCGCCCACGGAAGTATTCCCTACAAATCGTCGGTTCGACGAAATGTTACTGCGATACGCTTGTTGGTTTGAATAATTTAGGCTGCAACAAAACGGCGAGTTTTGTCGACGTTATGGCCCGTGATATTGGGTGATATACTAGAACATATTATTATCATAGAACGGCTCGTTATTCTGTTGCAAGTAAATGCTCACCCATCAGTCTATACACACCCTTTCGTATTTCTTTGTTAATTTCCCCAGTGAGCAGTCATCTATCGGAAATATGACTTACGGCCAATATAGTTGTGTCATCAGCTTCCTTGAATCGTATATGGTGGAGGCTATAAATAATACATTACTTTATTTTTCTATACACAGTATTGAGTACAAAACGAATAGTGTTAGTTAAAATCTATATGAGACCGGTTTACGTACTTGGAAGGATATTATAAATACCTGTGTGACATCTGTCTGAGTAGAGGCTGGTTAATCTTAACCAGCCTCTACTCATTCTAGGCAGAAGGTACTTTGTGTATCTCCTTGTTTTAATGAAACTGGCATTGAATTTATTTAAATCAATAGCATAGTCAGTATCAGGACATTAGCATAACCTTCTCGCAGAAGGAAACCGCGTTCCACTGTTTCCCGCTAGAGACCATGGCTCGTAGCATGGTATCTACGCCCAGACCCGTAACGAGATCCCGGCGCTGACTCGCCCACGCTAAGCATTCCACCAACATGTGGAGTGCCGTGTGTTCGCCGGAAGCCTCGCAGTGTTGACACGCGGGTGTAACCTCACGATGCATGCGGCCAATGATTTTAAATACAATGGATTTCGGATCATTGCTCAAAAGTGTCCGAACTAAAAGAGAAACAAAACGCTAAAAGAGAAACAATCGCGCGCCAGTCTTGATTTTGACAACTGAACGACAACACGTTGCACAATGCTGTACTGTATTGTAAAAACGTGTAAAAACTACGAAAAAAAAGCAAATTGAAGACGGTGTATCATATTTTCAGTAAATAAGCTTTTGTTTTATTATTTGCAATTTATTATTTCACTTAAAATACAGTATTTCGTCGATAATAAATTAAAAGACAAAAGTAAATATTGCAATCCAGTCCAATACCGAAGTACCTATCTGTCTCTTTCGAACTCATTCCAAGCTCAGTAAAAAGAAAGAGACCATTTCATTTTCACTGAATAATGTACTAACAAAATGACCATTCAGATTTATTCGGATTACCGATAGCGATAAAACTATTTGGAACAAAGATTATAGTGGAGACGCCTTGGCTCTTTATGATTTTTTTTTCGTTATATGAACCAACATCTATTTCAGTTTTCCTCGGGATCCAGTACACTGTGCACAATGGAAAAATATTATTGCCCTAGCACGGCGAGAAGAATATTTTGATCCAAAAAATAACAATCTTGTTTGTTCGGCTCATTTTATGGACATAACAAAAAGAGGTCCGATCTTTATGAAACTTGTACAAGAATCCCTTGATTGAATGGAGGAGATAAGCCCAAAAATGTTTTTAATTTTCACAGGGTATCATTGTTTTGTCATAAATATAATTACACATGTCATTTTATTTCGTGTATGTACTGTTATTTTCTTTTTATTTGGATTCTCGGTAATGTATTCCCACGGGAATCGGGGCCGAGATAACTATATCTCGCGGGCGGAGTCACGGTGATCAGCTAGTAGCCAATAATTTCGTATCCCAAAAATTAACCATAAGATAAAAATAAATTAATGATGCGCAGTTTTAGCAACTAATTCAGTCACTTGAAACACGGCTATCTTGTAGTAGACGTAGCGACATAGCGTTATGAAAATAGTAATGAAAGCGGAAGAACTTTGACACCCGCAAGAAGTTTGGCATTTATAATATTATAATTAGTTAAATTCATTAATTCCCTTTTTGTTATTCATACACTACAGTTACTTATTATGAAACTGACTCGAAAAAAAAAATCTTTGTCAGTCGTTAATTAGTTTTTCAGCTTATTTCGTCTAACATAAACAAGTAATTACAATTTATAAGATTATGGAATTTATTGTAGTCTTACATTAATTATTACGCCTACGTAGGTACATATCATGGAATCCTTAAAAGACTTTAACAAAATAAACCTACTCCATTGTTTCTATGTTCACGTAGTTCAAGTATAAGCTGCATAAGGTGAATTAGTCAGGCGGACAGATAGAAGCTACGAATGCGATAAATTAGTGCAAACAAAAGTGAACACTATTCCGTTGAATCAAGGTTTAAATTTTAATATGAAATTTGTTTATATCTATGTATGCCTATGTATAATGTATAGGTCGACTCGGGACATTATTTTCTTGCGATTTGTTCTAGATCCTATGTCCGTTGTATTATAAGGTCTTTGCATGCGGCGAAAAGATCACTGGAATAAGTAGGAATAGACGTGTGATTTAATAAATAACTAGATGTTCTGGCGAACTTCGTACCGCATTAGATTTTCTAACGTTCCACTTAACTTTTTTTCTCTTTCAAAAGATCTTTCTCCTGATGATAACGAACACAACAAAAAAAAGAGTTAGAGAAATCGATGCAGCCGTTCTCGAGCCATTAATCTCTTAACCAACACGACAATTGTTTTATATATATATATGTAGATAGATTAGGATCAATGACGCCGCCGCCCCTAAATCCATTGCCAGGCACCTTAGGTGCGCCCACGGAAGTATTCCCCGTGGCGCCCGGCGGACTTGGACGGCCACCTATGTGCCATTAGTCTGAGATTGGGGCGAGTTTTATCCCGCATCGTTTGGGTTGGGTTTTATCCCGCGTCACTGAGTGAATATGCGTGCTGAAGGGATTGTCTGTTTTATTTGACTGCTTCGGTGGCATGGTCGGTCGTGCATCCGCTTTCGACGCCGAAGTCTCGGGTTCGATTACCGGTCGGGACAAACTTTGTGTGATGACACATACGTTTGTACCGAAGTCTGGATGTTTCCTATGTATAATATGTATGTGTTTACAAAAAAAATGTATTTAAGTATTTGTATCAGTTTATCTAGTACTCATATCACAAGCTCTGCTTAGTTTGAGACTAGATGGCGTTGTGTGAATTATCCTGACCTATTTATTATTTCTATTTATTATTTTGTACAAAAAATAGGGTCGTAAGCGCTACTTTTCTGTTGAATCGGTATATTTGAAATATACAGATCGATAGAGAAAATACAAAGACTACATTCAAAACTAATTTCGTTAAAATATCGCTTATGCCCTTTGAGCCCCGAGCATGTTCCAAGGTATCCATATAATAATATTATTTTCAATTATGTAGTGTAGAGTACTGTAGTGAATGAAAAACATGCAAAGATTAAGAAAAAGATATTTCTTTCTTTTTATTTAGCTACAGTAAGAACACCAATGGCCGTGCTCTGTGTTACTTTTCTTCAGCATTTTATTCAAATAAGATATAACTCTTTGCTTCCTTTGTTCCTTTGAGCTAAACTTCACATACGAACTAACGATGTTAGAGTGAGCTCTTATACATTTCAAAATATGCTTCTGCTCAACATAATAATATGCTTTAAGTTTAAAATGTAAGCGCAAACTGAATTCAAAGAGCCCACCACTATTAAAGAGTGTTTGCGTTAGTATTAGTATCACGCCTAAATAGTTACGAAGGGTTAGGCAGAGATGCATTACACGTCCGCATTAAAAGTAGGCGAATAGTCTTCTGGCTAACCCTTCGTGTAAACAGACGTGATTATTACGTTTATAGTTATTTAAATGTGCCGCTATTTTAGTGAGTTTTGTTTTCAGTTGCAAGGATGGTTTTAAAAAAACTTTATATAGTAGAATGTTTCATAGAATATTGCACTGTGTTAACATTAGGGTGGATATACAACACTATAACCTGAGCATTTCCACGAGCATATCTATGTAATGTAACGTTTTTACGAATGGTATAGGTACCCATGGAATTTTCATATACTACGGTAATATTTTGATGAAATGTCGGACCTACCATTCGTCAGCTCGTCGAAATGTTAGATTAATACGTTCGATGGTTTGTAGAATTAGGCTGCAACCAAAACGGCGAGCAGCCTCGGCGTTTGTTTCTTGATAGGGTGATACACTAGTACGTTTATTATCATAGAACGGCTCGTTGTTCTGTTGCAAGTAAATGCTCACCCAGTCTATACTCATCCTTATGTACTTCTAAGTTAATTTCTCCAGTGAGCAGTCATCTATCAGAATGCTCAGCGTTCTGTTCGTCGTGATGATGTAATATTGCAGCTGTGCATTTACCCGCAACATCTAGTTTTACCTTGCGTTGACTCTTTGTTGAAATGTCGAACCTACAAATCGTCGGTTCGACGAAATGTTACTGCGATACGCTTGTTGGTTTGAATAATTTAGGCTGCAACAAAACGGCGAGTTTTGTCGACGTTATGGCCCGTGATATTGGGTGATATACTAGAACATATTATTATCATAGAACGGCTCGTTATTCTGTTGCAAGTAAATGCTCACCCATCAGTCTATACACACCCTTTCGTATTTCTTTGTTAATTTCCCCAGTGAGCAGTCATCTATCGGAAATATGACTTACGGCCAATATAGTTGTGTCATCAGCTTCCTTGAATCGTATATGGTGGAGGCTATAAATAATACATTACTTTATTTTTCTATACACAGTATTGAGTACAAAACGAATAGTGTTAGTTAAAATCTATATGAGACCGGTTTACGTACTTGGAAGGATATTATAAATACCTGTGTGACATCTGTCTGAGTAGAGGCTGGTTAATCTTAACCAGCCTCTACTCATTCTAGGCAGAAGGTACTTTGTGTATCTCCTTGTTTTAATGAAACTGGCATTGAATTTATTTAAATCAATAGCATAGTCAGTATCAGGACATTAGCATAACCTTCTCGCAGAAGGAAACCGCGTTCCACTGTTTCCCGCTAGAGACCATGGCTCGTAGCATGGTATCTACGCCCAGACCCGTAACGAGATCCCGGCGCTGACTCGCCCACGCTAAGCATTCCACCAACATGTGGAGTGCAGTGTGTTCGCCGGAAGCCTCGCAGTGTTGACACGCGGTGTAACCTCACGATGCATGCGGCGAAAAGATTTTGATTTGGACTAATTCATCAAAGCAAAGGCTATAATTATAATATAAAAAGAATTACAGAATTAAAACTTCTCCAGCGTTTAAAAAACAAAAAACCACATAGAATTAAATTTCGGCTAGCACTCATTAATTTACCAACAATTTGATATCTGTAGGAAATATTTCGAAAACCGGGTCAGATTATGCCCAATGACCTTTGTTACATATACGCACCTACGATTCTTATGAAATGTTTGAAAATACTAGGTGGTACTTATTATGAAGTCTATTTAATTTGGTCACTCATTTGGTATTAAGAATACAACGTTATTATGCGTTATCAATATAATAATATTATTCAGCTAGTCTATATCTATACTAATATTGTATAGAGAAAAGGTTTTAATATTTCTTTGCTTGCATAAAATAGATTTAAAAAATCTGTACTTATGTAAAGCCGCATCGTCATAGGGTATATAACATCATGGATAGGGGCGGAGTACAAATGAAAAATGTTGCAAAAACCACATTACCTCGGGAATGGCGCCGTGGTATTAAGCTAGTATTTCCATAAGATCGAAGCACCCGACTAGACGCGGTGGGCGGTGCCTATCATGGACGAGTTTATTATCGGAGTTCTACGAAGCGTGCTTTGCGCTTTGCGCTCCACATGTTTTTCACAAAGCGTAGGTAGCTCTTTGCTTTTTTATTCCAACCATGTGTTGGAATTTTTACGTATGGTGGTACGTAGGTAGGTACGTACGTAGAAACGTCAAGCCTATGCGTTTGAATGATATTTTTTAAACCGTTTACCAAGAAAGGTTGATTTCTATTAGATAGAATTTGTTTACACCGTGTGGTAAATGATAAAACTGGATGAATTTGGACTTGTATATTCTCAATCACGTATAGTATATTCTGAATCTCCTTCACAATTATACATAATAATTATAAAGTAGGTAACAGTAACAGGTGTAAACTATAATAATATACTATTACAAATTAATTGATACTTATTGTTCGGATTCTAGAGGACTCTCTCAGTCTAGGCCTCACCTAGCAAGGACCTCCCCTTCGTTTCGCTGCCACGGAGTGAGGTATCTTGGTGTAGGTGTTGCCAGTACAATATTATTCTACCATAGTAGTAAGTTCCTCAACTACCGGTAGATAGCGCTCTGGTGACGCCGTAAGTCGCGATATTAACACAATGTGATCACAAAATTAGATGTATTGACCTAGTGGTGTCTTCGTCAGTTGATAGAAGGTTCCACCTGGAAGGGATCAGTCGCTGGTTCGAGTCCAGCCCAAGACTTTTGTGATTCATAATGTAAAAATATTCTACTACAATTTTGGCAAATAAAAGTAATTTACTGAAAATCATAAAATAAGTCACGAAGAAATGGAAATGGTGAAAAATCATCATAACCGTCATTCGGCGTACACTGTGGAGCATTTTATTTACATTACAAACATGCATACAATCTCCACAGTTTCCCTGAGGGGGTAGGTAGAGGTATAGTATACGCTCATGTGCGGAATGACTCCAATTTCGACGTAAAAATTTTCTTATTGGACTTAAAAATAAAAATGTGATGCGATGTTGATTTTTATGAAATCGGATAGCTTTAAAGAAAACGCATCTAATTAACTAAGCTTTTTAGCGTTATTTGTTCAAAATACTAAAAAAAAAATTCCCTATACCATTGAATCACTAAGATTAATTATTAAAGGTATTTCAATATAATGCAACAAGCAAACTATATAATACACTTCAAACGGAGCCACGGGCATCCGCTACTTCTTATACTTAATCTTCTTCTTCTTCTTATATTAAAAAAGGCTAATTTTGGTTTGATATATTCGTAAACCAGAAACTCTCAATTAGGCTAAGCGGCGGAAATTGCAGTATCTTGGTCAACTAATGAGACATGATAGGTACCGGATCCTACAGTTGATCGTGCAGGGCAAGATCCGGGGTAAACGTGCGCCAGGTAGAAGACGCTCGTCGTGGTTAAAGAACTTGAGGGAGTGGTTCGGTCTCAGCACTCGTTCGCTGTTCCAAGTTGCTGCCTCAAAAGTGCAAATTAGCATGATGATCGCCCACCTCCGCTGAGGAGACGGCACCCCAAGAAGAAGAAGATATTCGTAAAAGTTTAGGAAAGGTTTAAATTAAAAGGCTTATTCAAAGCGGGACAACTAGTACATAATTGAAAACTCTCCAAACTACAAAACAAATGTCCCGTTTACTCTAATTATTTACGTAATCTACATCTAATTACTTGTTAGGAAAAGGTTCACCATTTTATAAAGATTCTCATGGGATACACTTTGAGCGATACGGGTGTATTCTAACCCTTTTATAATTGAGTTGTATCTTAATTAAATTTTATTTTAGAAAGATTATAATAATTATAAGTATTGTCATGATACATTTTTCTGTGTGTAACGTTTTGTATATAAGGGTTTCGAGACTTGAACTACGGAAGACCCCTAAGAAACGAATAAAATGCCAAGTTTCATCTTTCCAGCACAGTTTCAGTTTGGGAGGATAGTCGAGGACGGTGACAAAACATGACAAAACTGTAAGGATTCCGAGACTTAAACTACGGCTAAAAAGGGGGTATTTACATCTTAACGTTCCCGCTCAGTAATTCTTAGCTTAACTAGCAGTTTCGCTTATTTATAGCTCGCTTTATTTCTTGTGGCTAGCTGTTTTAAGCGGTAAATTCTGTAGTTGATTTAGTACCGTTGTTATGGCAAAAGCCTCGGCTTTAAGTTCATTTGTCTGGATTTTACTTTGAGGTATTCGTGATTATAATAGGTAACATAAGGAGTAAAATTATGCTGTCGCTTCTACAGGGCCGAACTCTGCATTAGCGGAAAGCTTTGAACGGCGCAAATACTCCAATTTTGCTGGAGCCGTTTGGGGTAGAGACGTAGGACCTTGGGGTTCGAGTGCTCGCGGCCTATTCAAAAAAATATCTAAACTCATGATCGACACTTCCCAAGACCAGAAGGCTGGTTACTATTTGGCACAAAGAATAAGCATTGCCATACAACGCGGTAATGTGGCAGCATTACCACGCCTTCTCGGAACATTGCCAGTCGGCGACGAGGCGGAAGAGTTCTTGGACGCATGTTAGAATTTAGATGTAATCTTAGTTGGTATAATTAGAATAGGTACATAATGTACATATTTAGTTAGATTCAATTGAATTTTATTATATTGTAGTACAAGACACCTAGGATCTTAATTGGCTGTGCCATAGCGGCTGGCACGTAAGATTTTGTTGCCTTTCATCGCAAGGCTTAAAATTTCAGGATTTAAAATTTTCTTCAAAATTATTTTATTAAATCGTTCATTCGGCCATATTGGACATAACCCATTATAAATGTACCCGTGGACGGCAATAGGCTTGTCCCCTATTACGTGGGACTAAAAATACTGGCAAATTGTGGGTGTGTAATGCACCTCTGCCTACCCCTTCGGGATATAGGCGTGATATGTATGTGTGGATGTGTGTGTGTGTGTGTGTGTGTGTGTGTGTGTGTGTGTGTGTGTGTGTGTGTGTCAATTGTAATGTTTTCCTATACATGGGGCACACTAAAAGTTTGCACTTCTAGCTAATCGAAACTATTTGAATGTCAAATGGTATATTTTTTTAAACGTTGCAACCTTCTTAGTAATAAGTAAAAACAATTGGCGGGAAATCATTTGTCAATTGTTTTTTTATCACACATCAAAGTTCTACGTATGCAACGAAAATGGAATTAAGTCGAAAAGATTTTAGAGCGATGATTTTTTATGATTTTAAAAGTTCTCTCTCTCCGCAAGACTGTGCCGCTCTTCTTCAAAATGCTTTTGCGAGAGAAGCACCTTGTTTGAGCACCGTGAGGCGATGGTTTGCTGAATTTGAGAGATGTCGAGTTTCTTTACATGACGAATTTCGTGAAGGGCGGCCTTCAACTGCCGTCAACGAAAATAACGTGGCTACTATTAAGCGGTTAATTGAAGAAAACCCGCGGATTACCTATGAGACAATTCGAGGACTATTGGGGATTGGTATGAGTCAAATCCAAAAAATTTTACACGAAGAATTGAAAGTTCGGAAACTTTGTTGTCGTTGGATCCCTCATGAACTGACAGCGGAGCAGAAGCGGGCTCGCGTGGAATAGTGCTCACAGATTCTACTGAAGTACGAACACGGACATTCTAATGCTGTTTATGACATTGTCACACGAAACGTGGATTTATTGTTTTGAACCCGAAAAAAAACAGCAATCTTGTGAATGGGTGTTTGAAAATGAGAACAAGCCAACAAAAGTGAGGCAGGCGAGAAACGTTGGTAAAAAAATGATCGCGTTTTTTTCTCAGCTACGGGTCCCATCTGTACAATTCCACTTGAAGATCAAAAGAGTGTTAATGCCGAGTGGTATTCTACCATTTGTTTACTCAGGGTGTTAGAAAAAGTTCGCGAAAGACGACCCGAAAGCCGCGTTCTCCTACATCATGAAAACGCTTGTTCACACACGGCCAACAAAACAAAATAATTTTTAGCTTCCGAAAAAGTACAACTCGTCACCCATCCTGCGCATAGCCCCGACCTAGCACCCTGTGATTTCTGTATTTTCCCCAAAATCAAAGATTTGATGAGACGTTTCACTTTTACCAACTCCGAAGAGGCAGTGATAGCGTTCAATCAGCACGTAGAAACCATGCCGTCAGATCTGTGGTCCTCCTGTTTTAAAAAATGGTTCGATCGCATGAAAAAATGTTTAAAATGTAAAGGAGAGTATTTTGAAAAGCAATAAACATAATATTTTGGTTTTAACATGTTGTTTTTTTAAGTTAGGCAAAACTTATATATACTTACGTATCACTGTAAAAATAATGATATTTTCATTCATTAGTTCGTAATTTATTCCAGTAAGAGCTTTTTTTTTTGTAAATAACGATCATTTGTGTACCAGATTTTATTATGGGATTCCCTTAGTTACTAAATAATACGGGACGCTACGTACCTACGTTGCTACCTTAGCAGTTTCACACCTTCCAAGGACATCCGGATGTGCCGGCGCTGCTGCTGCATCGGCTGAAGGCCTCAAACGGCGTAAATATACCAACCTAGCAGGTGATTACATATTTGAGCCGTTTGGCGTTGAGACACTGGGGTCATGCGGTCCGAGTGATCGCCGCCTTTATAGAGACATTTCTAAACGCTTAATCGAGGCTTCTCAGGACTAGAAGGCTCGCTATTTTCTGGCCCAAAGAATAAGTATCGCCATCCAACCTGACAACAACACAGCCAGCATTCTGGGAACCTTCCCAGTCAGCAATGACAAAATATTTTTGGACATTCTACACACAACGTCATCTAAGCTATAAGCTTGTGCTATGGGATCTAGACAACTGATAAAAATACTTAATATTTCTAAATACATAGGTATCTAAATAATAATACATAGATAACACCTGAACTCCGAAAGAAACATTCGTGGATCACACAAATATTTGTTTGCTAAATAGCGTAAAAAATGAAAGGTGGAATTCCATAATCTCTGCCTACCCTTATGGGAAAGAGGCGTGACCGTATTTATGTATAAAAATATAAACAATTATTTTAGACATAAGTACATAAAAGATGACAAATAATACCAAAAAGTCTATTTTATGAAATGAATTAAAGCACCAGATGGATGAACAAGTCCAAATCAATTCCTTTTTCCGCAGCTGAGAACCAAAAAAGGTCAAAAACTTCGAAATTGTTTTCAACATTTTGTGTGTCGATGATACTCCTGTAAAATCATGATTAAATTCTCTGTTCATCGTATTCAATTGATTTAGAGTTGAAAATCTGAGATCGAAGTAAAAGAGAAAACCGTAACCGTTGTGGTCAACCTAAAAGTTATCGAAGTAAATATATTATTTCGTATGTTTGATTATAAACTCTGGAACAAAACTTCTCAATAGGTAGCTTGTTTATTAAAGGTGGATTCACACATCTCAGTGAAACCTCAGTTACGGCCAGCACAGTTCAGTATCAGTGCAAAATATTATTTTATACATTTTCTATGAGCATGTCAGTGTCAGTGATGACTGAGTCGTATTTGACACGTTCATAGAAAAATACACGTCAAAAATTAACAGAGTAACCGACTTCAAATTACCGAAATGGGATCAAATAACTGTCAGAATGGGACCAAATTGAAATGGGACCACTTGGAAAGCAGCAGCTTACAATTAAAATCGGTTCACCTAGTCTAAAGATATGAGATAACAAACAAAAAAAACAGTCGAATTGAGACCCTCCTCCTTTTTTGGAAGTCGGTTGAAAATGTAAGCAATAATATCTTTCACATATTTCTGATACACTTCACTGATATGTGTGAATCGACCTTAAATCATCGTTGCCCGTGGCTTCAAACCGCTTAATTTAGTATTCCCGTAGCTCAGAAGAACTTATATCTGGATTAAAAGAAATGGGTGCTAAAGGCTATACAAAAATGTCTGTGGTTCAAGTCATCATTGTCGCACCTAAAAAAAAAAAACATCGTTCACCTGCTGACAAACAAACGAGAATTTGGCAAAATAATCCAAAGAGTCTGGAAAGGCTTGCCTTCTACATGGGGCACACTAAAAGTTTTGCACTTCTAGCTAATCGGAACTATTTGAATTTCGAATGTTATATTTTTTTAAACGTTGCAACCTTCTTAGTAATAAAAAAAAACAATTGGCGGGAAATCATTTGTCAATTGTTTTTTATCTCACATCAAAGTTCTACGTATGCAACGAAAATGGAATTAAGTCGAAAAGATTTTAGAGCGAAGATTTTTTATGATTTTAAAAGTTCTCTCTCTCCGCAAGATAGTGCCGCTCGTCTTCAAAATGCATTTGGGAGAGAAGCACCTTGTTTGAGCACCGTGAGGCGATGGTTTGCTGAATTTGAGAGAGATTCTTTACATGACGAATTTCGTGAAGGGCGGCCTTCAACTGCCGTCAACGAAAATAATGTGGCTACTGTTAAGCGATTAATTGAAGAAAACCCGCGGATTACCTATGAGACAATTCGAGGTCTATTGGGGATTGGTATAAGTCAAATCCAGAAAATTTTACACGAAAAATTAAATGTTCGGAAACTTTGTTGTTGTTGGATCCCTCATGAACTGACAGCGGAGCAGAAACGGGCTCGCGTGGAATGGTGGTCACAGATGCTACTGAAGTACGACCACGGACATTCGAATGCTGTTTATGACATTGTCACAGGAGACGAAACGTGGATTTATTGTTATGAACCCAAAAAAAAATAGCAATCTTGTGAATGGGTGTTTGAAAATGAGAACAAGCCAACAAAAGTGAGGCAGGCGAGAAACGTTGGTAAAAAAATGATCGCGTTTTTTTTCTTAGCTACGGGTCCCATCTGTACAATTCCACTTGAAGATCAAAAGAGTGTTAATGCCGAGTGGTATTCTACCATTTGTTTACCCAGGGTGTTAGAAAAAGTTCGCGAAAGACGACCCAAAAGCCGCGTTCTCCTACATCATGACAACGCTTCTTCACACACGGCCAACAAAACAAAGTCATTTTTAGATTCCGAAAAAGTACAACTCGTCACCCATCCTGCGCATAGCCCCGACCTAGCACCCTGTGATTTCTGTATTTTCCCCAAAATCAAAGATTTGATGAGAGGTTTTACTTTTACCAACTCCGAAGAGGCAGTGATAGCGTTCAATCAGCACGTAGAAAACAAGCATTCAGATCTGTGGTCCTCCTGTTTTAAAAAATGGTTCGATCGCATGAAAAAATGATTGAAATGTAAAATAGAGTATTTTGAAAAGCAATAAACATAATATTTTGGTTATATGTAACATGTTTTTTTTAAGTTACGCAAAACTTATAGTGTGACCTACGTATTACGTATTTAATATAATTTATGATGTAAAAACTAATTTTTAACTTTGAATTTAGAACTACCGTACTTTATGATGGTTTTGTTTGGATTTCAGTGTGTAACTCTATAGAGCTGTAAAATGACTTCCCAGCAACTTACACAGCTTTACCATCAATCTAATATAAATTAACTAGGTATGCAATGCATGCTGCTAATTGCAAATGTTGAGCGGAGCAAATGTTTTTATTACATATCAGAATCAGATCGAACACTTAAATTAATTAATCGAATGAAAAAAAAAAATCTATTATCATTGTTGACGCACGTGTTTCCATGGCAACTATTTAATCATCTGGTTTTTAGATGATTATTCCTCCGTGGTCAGCTCTATTTTCATGATATCAGATATATGGACTCTCGGGTATGATGTCGACCAGCATGCCAAATTTGGTTAAAATCGGTCGAGCCGTTTCGGATTAGTAGACACACAAACGATTTACACTTGTCGCCTAAGATTGAGCTCCGCTCAATAATAAATAATGGACGGTAATAATAACTCCATATACTTCCAAACCGATGAATATCCGACGAAAGTCGAAGCATATGATTACGATACATTGTACATTAAGAAAATAAAAGCACTGTACAGTTCGCGAGGGATAAGTGGAGCTTTGCATTTGTGTGAGTGACCACGAAAAATAGAGTAAAAACTCTGTGTAGCTGTGTGTACAACACATGTGTGTGTAAAAGAGGTCACATATACGTTACACTGCACTCACACAAATGCAAAGCTCCGCTTATCCCTCGCGAGCTGTACTAATATTATAAAGATGAAAGATTTTATTGTTTGCATTTAATAGGCAAACAACTAACTTCTTGTCAAGGCCGTAAATATTTGGCTACTATATTATCCCATTTTTTTTTTTTTTTTTTTTTTAATTCCGCGGCCCAAGGCTGCGGCTGCTCTAACGTCCGTTGCCGGGCGTCTCTGATTACTAGCAGAGGGTATGTCCAGTGGCGCCCGGCGGACTTTGACCACCTCTGTGGTCTCTTCGGGTGTTGGGTCGGGACGAGAATCCCGCGTCGTTGGGGAAGGGTTTTATCCCGCGTCAGTGAGTGAATCTGGTTGCGTGCTATGGGGCAAAGGCCCCGCAGCACGCAACCTTTCTAGCCTGCTTCTGTAAGGACGGCGGATGGCGATCCCGCCGTCCTCAGGCCCCGATCATGGAGGTCGATAGTCTTGGGCGTAGTCGCGGAGTCTGGGGCGCCCTGGCCGCCGACTACGGAACTCGGCGGGGAGGGTACGCTCCCTTTCCCTCCCGGCCGCCTCCTTCGCGAGCATGACTTGCTCGCAGAAGGACACGGCCGCGTTCCACCTACTCCGGCTGGAGACCATGGCTTGAAGCATGGTCTCCAGCGAGAGGGTATCCACGCCCAGACCCACTACGAGGTCCCGGCGCTGACTCGCCCACGCTGAGCACTCCACCAACGTGTGGAGTGCGGTGTCGTCGTCGGAAACCTCGCAGTGTTGACACCGGGGTGTGACCTCACGATGCATGCGAAACAGATAGCTACCGAAGCATCCATGCCCGGCAACGATCTGTGTCGCACGGTACATGAGGTCACCATGCTGCCTCTGCAGCCAATCGTCCATGATCGGTCTCACCGCCGCGATGATGGTGGTACCCCACTTGGGTTGCTCAAGTCGCACCCTCCATGACTCCATGAGATCCTGGCGGAGTTGGGACCGCTGGTCCTCGATTTCTCGAGACGCAGGCCTGTGGTCCCGCTCCAGCGCCTCCTTGCGCCATTGGAACAATGACGCAAGGGCTCTCGCTTCCAGGTCCCATGGAGGGGTCCCGGCTAGGAGACATGCAGCCTCTCCGGAGATCGTGCGGTACCCCCGTATGGTTCTGACGGCCAAGGTTCGAAGTGGTCTGTTTAACAGAGTCACGTTCCCCTTGACCGCCAACCTATCCGCCCACACGGGAGCCCCGTATAGGGCCATACTCCGCACGATCCCCAGGTACAGTCTCCTGCAGGAAGCGTTGGGTCCCTTTAGGTTGGGCATCAGTCGCGAAAGCGCGACCGATGCCTGCGTCACCTTGGGGACCAAACTTCGGAAATGTGGTCCGAAGTTCCATCGGCTATCAAGTACGATCCCTAGGTACTTCATCGAGGGCTTGATGCCGATGCTAACGCCTCCCACATTTATGCTGGAACCTTCGGGTGGACCGTTCCGAGGTCTGTGAAAACACAGAACCTCGGACTTGTGCAAGGCCACCTCCAGTCCCAGCTGCCGTATCCGACCCACGACTCGAGCAACACCCGTCGTGACCTTGAGTGCTGCCTCCTGGTACGTTGCACCCCGCGCCGTGACGAGGGTATCGTCGGCGTAGCACGTTACGCCGACGCCCCTAGGCAACGCACCCCGCAGCACCCAGTCGTAGCCGATGTTCCACAGAAGCGCCCCCAGGACCGACCCCTGTGGAACACCGCACGACACATCTCGCCGAGCTGGCCCGAGCCAGCTGGGGACTATATTATCCCTTGGGATAATTGGGAACGCGCAAACTAAATCACGCAGGCGGAGTCACGGTAATCAGCCAGTATAATATATTATATACTATTATTGTACAAATCAGTTTCACAAACGCTGTCTATGGCACAGACAGTGACTAAGTTATCCGGTATTATTCCAACAACTCGTTTCTGATATTCAATTTACGATTGATTGATAGTTTTCTCACTCAGATTCACACATTGGGATAAAAATGTGTTATGTGGTATGACTGTATACACAAATTCCTCGCTTTAGATAATCATTTATCTGAATGTATTTCAATAATAACATAGATCAAGTATTAAAATAACAAGTATGCTTCAGATTGCTGCAGATCACACGACTGAAGTAAAACTTGCTTTGACACAAAAGAAAGTGCGGTCGTATCTGTCTCTTTTGCCGAGAGGAAGAGAGAAAGAAAATGTGGGCACTGCTCTGCCCCTATAGTCATACGAAAATGTTTATACTAATGGTTTATACTAAAATGTTTACTAACTTATGTAAGTTAATAAACATTTTTAGACGAGAGACGAGAGCGTTACGTATTCACCAGCTACTCCCTAAGTCCAACTACCCGTACCAACTGCCATAGATGTTCATAAGGCAACTAGGATCGACGGTTTAACGTGCTCTCCGAGGTTCGGAGGGTGTCTTAAGAAAATATCACTTTGGCTAGTGTTTGGTTAAGCTTTGCAATATAGTGACCTTACCGATTAACACATAGCCACAAGCCCGTTACTTCTATACATAAAAATTGTGAATAGATGTGTACTCGTACTCCACATTTTGTATACATCATTGCACGCTTTACATATTCACATTACAGAACGCTATCAATCATGGCGGTCTTTAAAGCGTTCTCAGACAGAAACAGTAAAGAAAAATCTACACGTTGAACATATTGACAGTTCTTTGCGAGCTGTTTGCAAAGTGTAAATAGATGACTGTGCGTTTAAGTGTTTATAAAGGAACTCTACTCTAATGAGTTTGTTCGAACGTTCAGACACAACTTCTACTAATTGACTGAGCGAGCGAAGCGACTGAAGGCTCCGTTTCAACTTGCAGACAGGGGAGAATTTCTTTCGTCTGTACCCACCTACGGGTTCTGTCAGATCACGTTTGAGGCCGTATTTATCAACCGATTTGCATGAAACTTTATACACATACTCCTTGCTTACAATGAATAACATTTGAATGATATTTTTTGGATTGGATGACAAATGAAAGAGTAATAAAAAAATTGAAGAAGAAATTTTCTAAACAAAGCCGCTCTCGAAGTCTACGGTTCACAGACCACTAGTTTATAGTATAGTTTTAGTACTGTATATTAAATTTATGGGTATATTTTTTTTAATATGTTAGGACAATTTACTCAACGCCATATAGTCTAGTTTGAGACTATATGGCGTTGCTGCAGAGCTTGTGATATGAGTACTAGATAAACTGATATAAATACTTACATTTTTTTTGTAAATACATACACATTATACATAGTAGTGTCACCACACGAAGTTTGTGCCGACCGGGAATCAAACCCGAGACTTCGGTGGCACTACCGACCATGCCATCGAAGCAATTAATTTTTATTAAACAGAAAAAGTACTTAGAATATTGTTCACGAAGCTAAATTAAACCTGTCAAAGAAAGCCAACATCAGTATAGACGGCAGGCTTAAAAACGTCGGCTGAGCAACTTGAATGGGTTAATGAAATACTGCGGGTAATGAGTTCTTATTTTTTGAAAAAATATTGCTTGTTTTAATATAAGGCAACGTGCAGAATAGTAAGATAGTAAACGTGTAGAAAGGAAATGTCATTGGTTCGATTCCTGCCGATGATATATCAGTCTTTGCGACTTATTTATAATTTTTATATAAATATTGTAAAAATAGTGCAATCTCATTGCTTAGAAAACGTGTTGAGTGTTGAAAGGAAAGTTGTGAAAAAAAAATTGTCAGAAAATATTATTCCATTTTGTTGAAGCGAGTGCCACTGCCTATGTCCCGGGCCTAAATCATACTCGCCTGCCCGTGTTGACGTGGTTCCAGTAGGACAAAAAGGGCATATTATTATGAAACTATAATGTAATAAATACGCGTCAAAAATTTACACAACAACCGACTACAAATTACCGAAATTGGACCAAATTGAAATGGGACCAAATTGAAATGGGACCATTTGGAAAGTAGTACCTTTCATTTCAAAATCGGTTAACCAAGTCCAAAGATATGAAGTAACTAATACTAGGTATGCGCAGCATGCTGCTAATTGCAAGTGTTGAGCGGAGCAAATGTTTTTATTACATATCAGAATCAGAATCGAATACTTAAATTAATTAATCGAATGAAAAAAAAAATCTAGTTTTATTGTTGACGCACGTGTTTCCATGGCAACCATTTAATCATCTGGTTTTTCGGTGATTATTCCTCCGTGGTCAGCTCTATTTTCATGATTTCAGAGATATGCACACCCGGGTATGATGTCGACCAGCATGCCAAATTTGGTCAAAATCAATCGGGCCGTTTTGGAGGAGTTAGCACATAAACGATTTACACTTGTCGCATAAGATTGAGCTCCGCTTCGCTCCGCTCAATAAAAAAAAAACATACAGTCGAATTAAGTACCTCCTTTTTTGGAGGTTGGTTGAAACTATGTCGTCCTGTCTGTTTGTTAGTACCGGCTAATTTTCGAAACGGCTGTACCGATTTTAACGAGACTTTCACTGGGAGTTAGCTGTAGTTATAAGGTGTAACTTAGGCTCCTTTTATCTTTGCTGAGCGCCGCTGGAAGTTCTTCCTAGTGCTAACCAGAGGCACTCGGCAATGGACGTAGGTGCGGCCGCGGCCTTAGGCCAAAAACCGCTACTTTTGTCTCGGGATTGTTTCCATGGGCATTGGGAACTAAAACCCGGTCAAGTGCAAGTCGGACTCGCTCACAAAGGGTTCCGTAGCAAAACAACAAAAAAATCACCGTTATTGTACAGAAGCCCCCTTAAATATTTATTATATTCTGTTTTTTAGTATTTGTCGTTATAGCGGCAACGGAAATACATCATCTGTGAAAATTTCAACTTTCTAACTATTACGGTTCATGAGATACAGCCCGGTGACATACGGACGAACGAACGGACCGCAGAGTCTTAGTAACAAGATTCCCGTTTTACCCTTTGGGTGCGGAACCCTTAATACTATTCCGCGCAAGTGAAGCCGCGAGCGTTATTTAGTGTAAACTAAAATAAATTAGCTATCTTATGGCTATCATTAATTAAATTAACGAAACCTGAATTAACCAATAGCCATCCATATAAATGTGTCTGGCACTAATCCAAGATACTCGTAGCAACATGTGGTATGAGTATTTAATATCCCTAGGCTTTTACACTAAATACCATTAAATACAATCACAATTACTCAGCATGATTTTATGACTAAGTCATAAAATAAAGTCCTTATCTTTGAAAGGGTAGGCAGAAGTGTACATTAAGCTTTCCGTATTAGTTATAGTTACGAGTCGCCATCAAAAAAAAAAATAAGACAAAAGTTTCTTCGATGAATTATAAAAACTAGTTATCCCGACGAACTTTGTATCGACTCAAAAAAAAAATCATGCAAATGTATGTAAATTGAAAAACGCGACGGACGGACCGACAGACAGACAAATTGTCGTATTAAATATATAGATACAGGTCAAAAATTAACACAACAACCGACTTTTAATTACCGAAAAGGGATCAAATAATTACCGAAATGGGATCAAATAATTGTCGGAATGGGACTAAATTGAAATGGTACCACTTGGGAAGTAGTAATAGTTCTCCCAGTCCAAAGAAATAAGGTAACAAACATAAATAAAAAACATCAGTTGAATTGAGAACCTTTTTTGGAAGTTGGTTGAAAAGTCAATTGTCTTGTCGACGAACTAGTACACCCATGAAAGTGGGTTAATCTATTAAAATTAGTGTGTTTTTGCCAAAGTTA
>OY748287.1:3279690-3306507 GCA_963556515.1 Nudaria mundana | reverse complement strand
CGGCAGGTGAGAATGAGAGATAGACTCAAAACACGTCTTCACCCCTGAAGGAGAAGACAGAGGCGTCTAGGATGCCCAGACTTCGCCAAATTGTTAACCCCCACGTAATAGGTGGCGAACCTATTTCTGTTTCCCGAGAGTATAATTGCCAGAGCCTCTTCAGTCAGACCGCAGGTATACCGAGTGCAGACCTCCACAACCCATGGGCGATATCGAAGTTCTGTACTTAGACCGGTCGGATTTTTGATTTAGGGCTCCAACTATCCTTAACGACTGTCATAGATGTTCGTATGACAAAGCTTTCGTTTATACTATAATCATAATTATTGAGCGAAGCGAGCCGAAGGCGAGCGGAGCTCTCAACGGGTGACTCAAATTATTTTTCAAACGATTTATGTTAATGTTTCTCGGCGAATACTCGGCAGATTTCGGATTTTTTGCACTCATCAATAGCTTACAGAATTACCCAGGTTATTACGATGCCAGAATTTTGAATTTAAACTCGCTTCGCTCAAATATATGCTGCAGCGTAACGGTACGTTTCGCGACTGCGGCGATCTAGTATAACAAAGTTCCGGAATGCAGACATTGTTAGCTGGTATGTAACATACTTAGTGACTGTTGGAATTTCAGCTTCGGATAGGTATTCTATTGTAGCATCCGGTATAATTCCTTACGATTTGTCCCCTGTTATTTGAGACTAATAAAACTACTTGCATAATGTGGATATATTGTGGTGTGCATGACAGGGTACATAATTGTAACTTAACCTATTTTAACATCTGTACCACATTATGGAACTAATCTCGTGTCGATGGGCAACACTATGATGATTATATTGTCTTGGCCCAGTGCTCTGCGACGCGAATTTTTCATTTGGCCTCGCCTCGTACAGGTCATCTAAAGTGCAGGACTCTGGGCAACGCGAACATGACTCTTTAGTGTCAATATAACCCCAGTTGGACATATTATCTTTGGATGTGCCAACCTGGATTCACATTCTATTAAGAGCCTTCCAGGTGGGCCGTAGTATCTCTGTGGGTAGTTTATCTGCCGGCGGATTGAAAGTAGGTATTGAGAAACTATCTTGCCATACTCTTGCCTTAGAAGGGTCCGTGCAATTGATAGCAGCAGTGTTGAGAAAGCTGGAACTAATAAACGTACTGAGTATTGAGTATGTTAGGTGTGTAGTAGGTAGGCTCTGCCACAGAGACAGACCTAGCAACCCACTCGCTTCGCTTTAAATTCTATTTCTATGACCACAGATATAAGAATACTAAATGAAGCGGAACATTGTTAGCCGAGCCCCCACTATATACATTTATACGATCATCTCATATCAAAAAGTGTACACTGGAACATCGCCCGATATACTCGCATCTTGTGTCGAATTGTTAGTTATTTATTGAAGAACCAAATACACCAGTACTACGAGTAGTAATAGCGTCCACTTTTATTTATAACACCAAACCTCAAGAACAGTGATTTAATAATAATATTCGAAGTGAAAATGACTGTGGCAGATTTGAATTGGTATTTTTCTCGGCCACAAATACTTTTCACGTGGGTGGATTTTCAGGCATCCCCTGCTGTATCCTTAGTTTAGTTTTAAAACATAGTGATGTCAGATTCAAAAGAACCTTACAACAAAATTAAACTACAGCTCCAGTCATCCTTTACCGGTATCATGTCAAAAACATTTTAACTCCACTGAAAAAAGATTTCATTTATCGCAAAAGGCAAGTAATCTGTGTGCTCTGTAACCAAAGTGGCATAATATATGTCACTATTTTCAGTTTCACTGACCTATGAAAATATTAAAAACGCCCACAAGGATAACATAGGATAATATTCAATCAGGATTAGTCTATAGTAATACCAACTTTGTTTCACGTCTTTATTCCTGAATGGTAAACAGAGACGTTCTTATGCCCACATTTTGCCAGAAAATAATGGTCCCGAGCCCACGCAATAGAAGACTACCCTATTACCGATTCTTTGCACTTTTCATTTATTTCTTCCTGTTTACATTCTGTGCACGACTTCGGTACTACTAATAGTTTTTGTATAAGTACTTACCTATATTTAAGTTGAATGTAAAGTACATACCGTATATATTTTGAACTTTTATGGACCTCTAAGTTTGTAAGTATCTATTGTAAGTATGTGTGTATTTGTATATAACTGTTTGTGTCCTGAATAAACCAAAATAAAAAAAATAACTTTGGACTACTGTCTCTCAGTAGGTGCACTGCTTACTGGCGCACAAAACAGCAACCTCTTAATTTGCTAGTTAAGATAGCGTTATAATTTATCTTCATAAACGGCCCATACCTAGAATAATATAAAAATGTATAAGAAAGTGGCTGTGTAGCCTTAGAAAAGTTTTGTGTGACTTCTGCATAAACAAAGTGATAAATCAGAAAGTCCTTGAACTTGATCCGATAGCAACTAGAAAATAATATTCAGAAAAATGTTGTTTTGGAAATTTTTCAACGACCATAAATATTTTATTTTCTTTTCTCTGCAATTTTATTCAAATATTTTTACTCTTTTTATACTCGTAGCTTGGTAGTCAAGCCGTTGACCATGCTTTTTCGACGTATGTTTGATTCGTGCTTATAACAGGAGCAGACAAACGGTTTGTCTGGTAAAAAAGTATGTAAAATATTACAGACAGAAGATTCCCGAGACCAAAAGGTACGCCAGTTAAAAGCCTGTCCAAAGCCATTATCGATATTCATACGATATAATGACACAAAATAAAAATAACAGATAAATTTCATACGATATCAGCTATGTCAGTTTACGAGCGGAAATTTATTTTAATATCGAAAATGTACGTTGATAATGAAGTTATTTGGTAAATTTTGATTCATTTGCAGCTTACTCGCTGATGCCTGAGGATCTGCCTGGTTCTACATTAAATGGAATTGATTTGGACTGATTTTGCTAATGACTTTTATGATAATTACTAATTACCATACGTAATTAGTGTTTGGAGTTGTTGTTTGTGAACAAACTAGGTTATTTCAGACGTTACCTATTACAAATTTTAGATGCGGAAAGTGTGTTTGTTACTTAATCACGCGTTAACTTTTGAACAGATTCGGAAGAAAGTTGGCGCGCAGATACACGACAGACAATGACATGCTTGTGTCAATAATGTCATTTATTTGTTTCTTATGTTGGATTGTGTATTATTATGTTGTATTGTGAGGCCACTTTACACGAAAAAAAGGTTTCTTTCTTTCCAAACGATAAATGTGACCGGCAATAAGCTTGTCCGCTTATACGTGAAGTTACCAAAGAGATATATAAAGTATAGAGTGTAAATGTGTATTCGGGGGTTATCCTTCCGAGAGTGTAGCCGCGGGGTCTATGATGCTAAGAAAAACAAAGAACGTGAGTGATAGCATGCGCGCATTCATATGTGTGTGTATAACTGTGTGTCAATGTGTATGTGTTGTGTATGTGTGTGTGCGTGTGTGTATGTATTATTAGTAAAACAGCATCTTGTACAAATTAAGTTATTAATCATCGTCAACGGACTTAATGTGTTCTACAAGTAGTTTAAGCTGTAACTTAGCCTATGATATTACACAGGAAGGTACTTGAAATGTGACAAATGACGCATCGTATAAACTAATGTGCGGAGGGAGGGTACAGAATTACCCTGTCTGGAGTTTACTTGCCGTCTTTGTTATTGTGTGTTTGCTATTTCAATAGAAATAAGTAAACTATTTCTGTAAACACTTATATATATTACACATTTTTTCTTAACCCATTTTGATCCCCACTGCCTACATATACCTATCATACTACCGGACGGGTTGGGATAGGGTTTTGTGTCGCGTTTTCCTTCTCTAAACAAACTTACATATATAGGTCTAAATACATACTAAATACCCAAACCCCAAAACAAACGTTTTGTGGATCACACAAATATTTGTTTTTTTTTTTTTATGAATAAATTTGAGTGCGCTTGACCGCAATCTTACCTGATGTTAAGTAACGATGCGGTCTAAGATGAAGCACGCAAACTCAAATAATGCCTATTTACTCTTGCCTTGAAAATCCCAAGATTATATGTATCGGGGAACAATGACGCTGGAAGGGAATTCCATTCCTTTGCGGTTCGCATGATGAAAGATGAAGCGAATCGAGAGGTACGAAGAGGTGGTATATCGACCACATACGGATGGAATCTCAGACCACGCCTTGATGTCCGATGATGGAATGGTGCTGGTGGAATTAATTCATGCAATTCCTGCGCACACTCTCCGAAATGTAACCTGTAGAAGACACACAGACTCGCAACCAGACGGCGATGGTCGAGGTTCTGAAGTCGGTTGCTTGTGAGCGCCTCATCGCTTATAAGTTTTCTGGCGCGTCTGTCAATAGCTTCCAGGGACTCAAGCGGGCGGATCCATCCCAAAGGTGCGAGCAGTACTCCATGCAGGAGCGAACCTGTGCTGAGTAAAGACTCAGCAGTTGATTCGAGGTAAAATATTTACGCACCTTAGAGAGGGTGCCTAGTTTTTTCGAAGCTGTTTTAGCCCTGGATTCAATGTAGCTTCCAAAGTTCAGGTTGGATGATAAGTCCACACCAAGGAGCTGGAGATGCTGAGTCACAGGTACAGGGACATCCCGGAAAGTGGGAGTCTTCGTGAACGGGCTCTTTTTGGCAGAGAAAAGACACCTGGGTTTTCGTGGTGTTGAATGTGACAAGGTTAGCATCGCCCCAGTCAGACACTGCCTGAAGGGTTAAGTTGGTGCGTTCAACCATTGCCACTCTAAGATCGTCGATTTCCGGTTTTTTTGCCTTTGCGCTGGAGAAATATCTCTCTGCAACCGTGCTATCGTCCGCATAACCAAACATACCGGGTCTGAGCAGGTCGTTTATATGTAGCAGGAATAACGTTGCCGAGAGAACAGATCCCTGTGGTACCCCAGCGTTAATTGCTAATAGATCAGACGAGCAGCCGTCAACAACCACTCGAATAGATCGTTCCCTTAGGAAATCTGAAATCCAAGCACAAAGACTAGCCGGAACTCCGTAAGCAGGAAGCTTGGCTATAAGGGCTTCGTGCCAGACCCTGTCGAAAGCCTTCGAAATGTCAAGTGACACAGCAAGTGCCTCACCATATCTTTCAAGAGGTGCGTGGCATACACTAGAAGATCTCCAGTAGAACGGCGTTGGCGAAACCCGTATTGCCGATCACTTAGGAGGTCATTGTCTTCGAGGTATGCCAGTAAACGATTGTTTATTACACGCTCCATCACCTTGCAGAGAATGGAGGTGATCACAATTGGGCGGTAGTTGACAGGGTCTGCACGACTACCCTTTTTTGGTACTGGCTGTACGTTAGCCCGGAAAGACATACGGAACAGGCGTGTCAGGACAGGAGACAACTCGGCTGCGCAGTTCCTCAGAACAATGGTAGGAATACCGTCGGGACCACATTTGGCTAGAGACCAAAACTCCTTACTCCCAGATGGGTAAGACGAGAGTCTGGCTCCTACGCGGCCAACGTGATTGAAGCGCGCCTTCATCAGGACCCTTTTGCAGGACTTGGCTGCCTTGTTAAAGGCTTTCTTCTTTTTACGCCTATCCGGAGCTTTGCGATTTCTGGCATCAACCCAAGCTTCATAAGCCGACTGTTTGTCTGCCTTAGCTTTCAAACAGTCAGAGCCAAACCAGGCCTGAGCTCTGATACCAGATGGCCGGTCTGAAAACGGAATAAAGTATTCCATCGCCCGACCGATAACCCCGGCAACAGCAGACGCGCAGCTCGACGGATAGCCAGAAGAAAAGCAGACTGACAGCCATGGGTAAGATGCAAGGAAATGTCGCATCTCATCCCAATCCGCTGACTTGTATCGCCACACCCGCCTAGTGCCTCTAGGGCTGGAGTCAGGTGGGGGACACAAAAGTATTGACTTAACCAGACAGTGGTCAGAACTACCAAGGGGGGCTGAAACTGATACTTGAATGACAATTCAACCTATAATAGGAATCGAATCCGGGATATTACACATTATAATTAATATTATAAACTCTCCGTGACCAAAGTCGCCCTCGCCTGCACGCGGTACAGGTAACAGACCAGGACCCGGCAAATTATCTTACCTGAAATAATAAATGAAACTCTTTCATAATTACTTTAGATGGACATGTATTTACCATAATTTTAAGTAACAATATTGTAGTTACAAAAAATCGTGTAAAGAATCCCCGCGCAATTCCCTACATACTTCTTTCATAATATAAATAAAATTAGCAACCACTCTCATAATGAATGATAAAAGACAGCGGTCACATCTATACAAACTTCACAAGTACTCTCACAACTGTTACAAGAATAGTTTTAACACCCATTACATGTATTACTTTTGTGGAATCGCTGTAGTTTCAGTATTTAAACTAGTGATTCTCCCCGGATTTTTCATAGACCTCGCAAGCACAGGGTGTGTCGGTATTGTCAGTATATAATGAAAATATTATTAGGCGTGTTTTACCCCATTTCATCTCAATCAAGAAAAAGCTACTATGAAAAGAATAAGTATCGCCATCCAACGTGGCACTCCAGTCAGCAATGACGTGGAGGATTTTTGAAACGATATTTTGTAATGTAAATATTTTTAGTATATAATTATGTATATTGTAACTCTTATTGTAAATAAATTTTCTTTTTTATGAAAACAATGTCGTTTACTTTTACTAAGTTTCGTGAAAATGGAATAGATAAAATTCACGACAAAAATTCCAAAACGAAATGAAACCACTTCGGAAGTAGTAGATTTCTATGTGTGATCTGTTTATAATTTCTATCTTAGTATTTTAAAACTAGTTTAAGCAACCCATTGCTTTGAAATACAAAAATACATAGTAGCTTTCATTAAAAAAAACCGGTTCACGCAGTCCAGAGATATGAGGTAACCAACATTAAAAAAAAAAAAAAAAACCTGAAGTCGAATTGAGAACCTCCTCCTATTTTGGAAATCGGTTGAAAATGTGGCCGCTAGTCCGGAAAACAAATACACGTCTTTTTTTCGTCTAGGACTGACAGATGAAAGCAAAACTATCAGCCTATAGTCTCGAAACGTAGACGCTTTGCTCGCTCGGTCATAAACCAGTGTACGACCCTGACTACGATCGCGTGAAAATCTCACCCCCAAAAATACTCTCTCGATGCTCAATAGCAAACGCACGTAAAATAGGCTGTTTTAAGGAATAATTTTGTACCTGTCATTTTTCAACATATTTCATTACTGATCCCCTCCTATCAGCCAAAGTGTGATATTATTTATCTTATAGTATTTCTCGATAATATAACAATAATTTTGTTCAATAAATTTACTAGTTCCAGAGATTATTACGTTGAAACAAACAAACACCTTTATTGTATTTATTGGTTGTGCTAACTCCTGCGCTCAGTGTTATTACTTATAAAGTTGGTTCCCTCAAAATTATAAAAACTACAGTGTTAAATGGAACGGTTGCGGCTGCTAAGAGAATGCAAATTTAAAAGTTTCAAGTTCTCGAAATAACTTGGCAGAATATTTCAATTGTACATTATACTTAACTTAAATAAAAGTGATTAACAAAGTGGACATGTTTATATTTAAAATTAAGTCATTCTCTTAGCGACTATATTTAATTAGTTTTAGCTTGAAATTTTGAAATAACCAAATGTTCACTTTTCAGACAATTTTTATTTTATTTGAATCGTAATTATATTATTATACTTATGCGGTGAGTTCTTTGACGCCTTTATATAGTGTAGATTGTGTATAGTATAGTTTTTGGTAAGTGTAAATAGTATTTTCTTCTTATGTTAGTTTTCTATCTTGTGTTTATAAACGTAATTTGAATTCAATTCAGAGCAGAAAATCATTAAAAAGCATTCAAATTATACTATTTAAGATAATGATTTATTAAACTTAACCAACTTTAATAAATCCTATCCATTTCTCATTTCCAGTTCGTTGTCCGCCACCAGATACGACAGACTCCAATGGTAATGGTCATTAAGTCTGCAAATAAGGAAAGCAGAAACAAAGAAGTGATATTTTATAAAATAATATTATTTCCCAAAAGATTACACAGGAGACATCCTGATGTTATTTATATTCGAAAAGGTTTGGGATAAAAATGGTCTTAATTACTATTTCACCCAGCAATGTTTGTGGTGTCCATTAATAAATCAATTTCACAAACAATTTTAAATAATAATGTATCAGATCGCATCTGAGAAACAAAAGTAGGTAGTAAAGGCACAGAATAGGAAATAGAACTGTTTTTTTTATTTTTTTTTATTTCGCGTCCCAAGGCCGTGGCCGCTCTAACGTCCGTTGCCGGGCGTCTCTGGTTACTAGCAGAGGGTATGTCCAGTGGAAAAGGGAATAGTACTTACATTAAAGGTAATATCTTCGCGTTAAGTATGCACTATGTAGCTCAGACAATGTAAAAGTAAACTAGCATATTATTATTTCTTGGATTGCAGTCTGACTATCTTTGTGAAGTTTCTTTCTTTATTTTTTTAATTTCGCGGCCCGAGGCCATGGCCGCTCTAAAGTCCATTGTCTCTGGTTCACACGCAGGAGGTATTTCCAGTGGCGCCCGACGGTGTGTTAAGTTTCTTGTGTAAACCGTGTTCGAAATTTCACACTCACAGGTGTCTATTATGAAAATTAACATTCACCGTAATCCTTCCAAGCGAGGAATTTCTCAAGTTTCGGTCTTAGCTCCATCACTTTCTGAGTGGCGCTCATAGTTGAGTGCACTCACTGATTTGTAAACGACACTATTGAGTTTGGAATGCAAACTGTCAGAAACAAGATGGGCGACTGACATGCCATTTAAATGTTTCAAAAGCTGTTTCAAGAGCAACCAAAGATATTATAATACATACAGTAGGTAATGGTGATAAGATAACTCCATGGGGGTATCCATTCAATCCGCAGATTTCATAAGGTAGATGACTGTCAAATCAAATCAGCTTCTTTTTATTAAATGTCCAAACGATAGACTTCAGAGGAATTTGTATTAAAAACTGAACTATGACGTCTTCTGTACCATCAAATCACTAACTATATACCCCATTCAGACATTCGTGCGAGTGGCGAGACGAGACGCGAGACGAGGTACGAGACGAGACGCGAGACGAGGTACGAGACGAGACGCGAGACGAGACACGAGACGAGCGTGTGAATGAAGTATTATAAGTATTATCTATATATTATTACATAGTGATTCAATTGATGATTTAAAATAAATACAAGACGAATACAATATACGTACCAATTTTATTTACAATAAGAATTACGAAATACGACATTAAGTACAAAAAATATTTACACTACAAGATATCGTTTAAAAAATCCTGGTAAGGTTCCCAGAATGCTGGCTATGTTGCCACGTTGGATGGTGATACTTAGTCTCTGGGCCAGAAAGTAGCCAGCCTTCTGGTCCTGAGAAGCATTGATTAAGCATTTTGTGTCTATAAAGGCGGCGAGCGCTCGGACCCTATGACCCCAGTGTCTCAACGGCAAACGGCTCAAATATGTAATCACCTGCTAGGTTAGCATATTTACGCCTTTTGAGGCCTTCAGCCATGGTTGATTTCATCCGTCTGCTTGTCTGTACCTAGGTAGGTTGAATTTTTTTTTATATAATTTTTTTGCCAGATTCTCGTCCGTTTGTCATCAGATTCTAATATGTTGATAAGGCCTCTTAACATAAGGACAAGGTCTAAAACTTAATAGTTCAAATACAAATTAAGTAAGGAATTTAATTATTAAGGTCTATAGGGCAAAATAAGGGATTGTGTCTGACGACTCTCGCCTTGTGTTTGTTTGTGTAAAGTTTCACATTCTAACATTTCTTGCCTTACTATCTGCTCGAAATTATTTACATACATAACTCTTTCCAACTGGGGTCAGCATTACTGGGGTAGGGTAGTCGCCCTTTAAAATTAATTATAAGTACCTACTTCCATAAATACTATCCATTTTAAGGTAGTCTTTCTACGTATTAGTATCTGATATGTAATGTTTACGAATTAAAACTTAACCTTTTACTATATATTTATGTATTTCAAAGCCATGAGTTTGCTTACACTATTCTTAAAATATTAAGAAAGAAATTATAAATAGATCATAAAAACTGATGTCATCGGCGGGACTCGAACCAACGGCCTTTCCCTAACAGGGGGACTACTCTGACCAACTGAGCTACGAGCTAACCTTAATAGCGCGATGTAGAAATTATGAATATGATATGAAGCAAAAATTCGATGTCGTCGGTAGTGGTCATCGTAGCTCAGTTGGTCAGAGTAGTCCCCCTGTTAGGGAAAGGCCGTGGGTTCGAGTCCCGCCGATGACATCAGTTTTTGTGATCTATTTATAATTTCTTTCTTAATATTTTAACCTTTTACTGTTTGAAGTACAGGAAATTTTAAAAACATTTGACGTACGAGGCCCTTTCGCCACTGAACGGCATTGTTGCTAATGTATTCACACGACATCGGACCGTCCACTTTAGGCCCCGTCATAACTAATTCAACCCAACTAGGTAAAACTCGCTCGCATTTTCAGAATTTGGAAATGCTGACATCAAGTTTCACGGACGGTTTTGGATCAAACGTGCAGAGTTTAAAAACTTAAATTAAATAAATCTAACTACTTTGCAATATTCCGCCACATGCAAATTACCCAACTCTCGTATATATTCATGCACAAGACCGCCCTCCAAACCTACTTAGGCCGAAAGTATAGAGAAATAATTTTGAAAATAGAATAAATATGAGAGTTGTGTTATCGTGCAAAAAATAATAAAAAACCTCGACACGTGTTTCGCCCCCAACCAGCGTCATCATCAGGAGATGTCGATGGCTTGGCGCACGGCGACCGAATGCGGATCGCCGTGCGCCGAATTTTGAAAATTCTAAATTATTTCTCTATACTTTCGGCCGAAGTGGGTTTGGAGGGCGCATGAATAAATACGAGAGTTGACTAATTTGCATGTGGCGGAATATTGCAAAGTAGTTAGATTTATTTAATTTAACTATGGACTTCCGAAAAGTAACGCCTGATAGTATTAACTTTAAAAACTTACTTGACATTTATAAACATAATCCTACTAACGGGAAAATGTGCACGTAGATTGTTATTCTTTGAGCTAGTTAATGGATTTTAATGCACTTCACAACAATCTATACTAATAGGTACCTATATTATAATAATATATAGTCCGAGATGCCCAGGATTTTGTTGCCTTTCATCAACATTTCATCGCAAGGCAACGGGTTTCAATTTTTTTTTCACAATTACAATATGGCTGCTACTTTTTATTAAATTCATTCAGCCATTTTGGATATAACCCATTATATGTGTGCCCGGTGACGGCAATAGGCTTGCCCCTTATTACGTGGGACTAAAAATACTGGCAAATTGTGGGTGTGTAATGCACCTCTGGCTACTCTTTCGGGGAAATAAGCGTGATCTGTGTGTGTGTGTGTGTGTGTGTGTATATTATTTTAAAGCTGGTTTGTTTGGTTAAGCATGTAAATGTCGATTTATACTAAAAATGAGAATCAAATGCGTAAGTACCTTAATTTAAAATCGCTCGAACTTTCTAACAACCGTCTGTGTTTAAAGCATTGTTGAGAAACAGTTATTCACACAGTTTAATTTAACGTTAAATTTACACTTAGACGACGGGACATGCATGCAAAATGAGACTAATTACAAAATTGTATATAATTACCGAGGCATAATGTAGTACCGTCGAGTTAAATGCTAATGAATTTCTAACAACAAAGTGCAAGAAGTGAAAAGTTGACAAGGGTCGACTTTAGTTGATTTATAATAATATATCACTACTTATAATAAAACCAGGCAAGTGCGTGTCGAGCCACGCATAAGATAGGGTTCCGTAGTTACCTATAAAAGCCTCTATAACTCCTGAACTCACAGAGTTATACTATCCATTATAGTTTTCCTTCAAAGTTTATTACATGGACTACCATCATGAATTATTTTAGGTTACGCCAGCCATTTCTTATCTTAGCAACCAATCAAATCAATGTTTTTAAGACCTATTTAATGATACCTCACACGATGAGAGAGACGCTAGAATTTTCAAAATTCTATTTTAGCACTAGGTCGGATTAGTAAATATACTCTAGAGACCAGGAGTGGAATAATTAAAAAAAAAAAAACACTACTGAACCGAAGAAACCTCATTTACTTTTAACATTCAAAATAACAAAAAGAAATTAACAAAACTAACACCACTAAACGTTATAATCTACTAGAAATGATTCAATTACAACAATAGTAACGACTTGGCTATAAAATTGGACAGAGGTTTCCCGAGAGATGTTTACTGCACAAAAAAGGTGCTCCGAATGAGCGCGCAGCCGCTTATATAGCAATGGCGGCTATTGTCACGTGACTTCCCCTCCGTTTGACGTTTGACAGTGATTTGTCTCTAAAGTCTCTAACAATACATATTCCTGCAAATGTTTTGTTTGTAGCACTAAGCGTTGGGAAACCGGGAGGAAAGCCGAGAACGGACGGGCGAAACTATAAGGGTTCCGAGACTTTTACTACGGAAGCCTAAAAACACGTTAAACATTGATACAAAAACCGACATCAAATTATCGGAATGGGACCAAATTGAAATGGAATCACTTGGGAAGCAGTAGCTTTCAATTCATTAGTTAAGTAATTTTAGAGTTTTTGAAACGAAAATCTCTTGTACAACAGTAATGTCCGTCCGTCCGTCCGTCCGTCCGTCCGTGAACTACTTTCAACTCGAGAACGGTAAGAGCTAGAGACTCAGTGTAAGCGCCAATCGACTCAGCATGGTCAAAGAAAATAAACTTGACCTTTGACCTCTAATCTCAAGGTCAAGGTCAAAACGAGGTCAAATCGAGAACGGTAATAGTTAGAGACTCAAGAGCAGCTGCAATCAACTCAGCATGGTCAAAGACTTTTTTTGTATTTTTTTTTTTTAGATATGAAAAACCTTTGGAAACTCTAAAATATATGGCAAATTTTTTGCCATATTTTTCACTTGTTTTTTTCAACAAACAAAAAATACAGTCGGATTAAGAACCTTGCTTTTTGGAAGTCAGTTAAAAGTGAATAAAATTTCTATAAATATTATAAGATCTGTTTTAATTGGGTCACGTTACTATTAATTTAATTAATTTTAGTCTTTTAGTATTGTATATTTTGTTTGTTTGCTTCACCCTTACCTACATAAAGCTTAAAACACACTGGCCCTTCACATACGACGTATGTCACGCGATATGGGAAACAGCAACACACTGGTCCTACGTCTTACGACATCTGAAGTTTACGTTATCTACGCGCTATGACACTTTAAACGTGTGTGACAGCGTCAACACATGGGATAATATGGGAACACGCGAATCTGGCGCGGTGACGTAAGACAGCGTGGTGAATGACTAGTGTATTTATTACAATACAAATTGTATAGGCCAGATCCGGTTCAGATGTCATAATGCGTGTTATACGTTGCATGTGAAGGACGAGTTTGCTCGTACCTTTAAATTGATTTTAATGTTGGTCACAATTTCAATTTATCTTGTTTACGCACAGAGTTCCTCCGATAAGTGAAAAGTCATTCGAATCCCAACTTATATTTTTTCGTCTAATATACTTTAGATACCAATTCAAAATATATTTGTATGCAATCCAACAAAATCTATATTCCTACACACTAGCCATAAAAACTAAGAGTTTCCTCGTTAACCTCCCTGCCGAAGCCAAATTGCGTGTGTTAGAAGTGGGATCACGTACACTGTAACGACCAGCATTAGAGCCCATGTCTGTATCTCGCATATCCGATATCTTAAACCACTTAGCCATCTTTAATATTTATAGGGCATATTGTACACATACACACAGAGGTGACAAGAAACAAATTAAACTGAACGTAATAAAAAAGGATTTTTACACCCATAATTAAAAAAAGCGGTGTATTAAATAATGAGTATTTTCAAAATTCTGAAATTGTCTGTTCTCCTTTATATACATTTATTTAAAGTGAACATTTAAAATTAAACCTCTGTAATTTAATGATTACTCGTACATATTTAATAACATAAATAATGATGGCTAAATTAGAAATTTAAAGAATGACCTGATTTGATTTTCATATCTGTTTCATTGTATGTTTAGAAGCTAGTGTCTGTCGAAAAAAGTTAAATGAATTTCGATAAAAGCAAAATATAAAATCAATAACCATAATCTGACTGAAATTACAACAGTCAGAACCGATATTACATACGAAGAATCTCAACCAATCCATGCGGTAATAATTTAAATAACTAGCCAAATAAAAGTGATCCAAGATTCACGGACATTAATCTTTATAACCGATAAAGTTGAAAGATGCAAGTTATGTGACGGCGGAGCGGAAAACTTCCTATCGTTCACGGACGATGAGATACATTATGTTGAAACGCTGAAATTTACATTTTCTATTAACGGTAAAGTTTCACAACAAGTCCTAAGTGTATGCATAGTTGTTGATTGCTTTGAGCTGAACTGGTGGTCATTTGTATGCTTACTAATACAATACCTATAAAATTTTTAACACACACACACTTATCACGCCTATATCAGTATGCCTATAGGCAGAGGCGCATTATACACCCACAATTTGTCAGTATTTTTAGTTCCACGTAATAGGGGATAAGCCGATTACCTTCACCGGGCAAACATGTAATGGGTTATTCCCAAAATGGCCGAAAGAATTTAATAAAAAGTTGCAGCTATATTGTAATTTTGAAAAAAATAGACTGAAACCCGTTGCCTTGCGATTAAATGTTGATGAAAGGCAACAAAATCTTACGTGCCAGCAGCGGATTTTAATTGACTGTGCCTTAGCGATGGCACAGCCAATTAAAATCCTGGGCGTCTCGGACTATCAATTACAATTTTTAATTGTAAATCAATAACTTATAAGTAGTGTAAAAATCGATCTTATAGCAAATGGCAAATCCCAGACAATCGTGGATAAACAAAGGCAGAGAGTATGAGACGGCAATAAAATGGTTTCTGTGTGACTAATTAATATTCAGTATGAACAAATAATCGTGTCTGCTACTACTACAGAATAGGAAAAAGTAGCTAGCGTTATAGTAAGTATAATTTTATCTGTGACACTACAATTGTAATAGTGACTGACCGATTTCAATGGAATACTGCTATCTTGTTGAAATACTGCACACCAAACCACAACCGAGTATATAAATCGTAAGACGTTCACGTGAACAACTTGTATTCAATGTGACGTGCAGAGTTGTCGCGCGGTTCATTGTGCTATACGAGAGCATTGCATGTTGCAGAGATACAGAACCACGGAGCAAATACCAAGTACAAAATCCTCTGAGGATATAACAAAAGATAAATTGTTTGGGGGTAGAAGTCCACCATCTTTTGTGTAAGTATTTATAGTTCAGTCCGAGACCAGGACTTTAATTGGCTGTGCCATAGCGGCTGGCACGTAAGATGTGGTTGCCTTTAATCAACATTTTATCGCAAGGCAACTGAGTTAAAATTTTTTTTTTTCAAAATTATAACCTACTTAGCTGCAACTCTTTTTTATTAAACTTATTCGGCAGATTTGGACACAAACTATTATAATAAAACCCATAAAAAAAGTTTCTATGGCGCCCGGTTAAGGGCCCAGACCGCGCACGGATAAAGTCGATTTTGAGCGACAGCAGCGCTATTGTTGCCCGAATCATCCGACGGGCGGGTGAATGACCCAGAGAGCGCGATTTTGAAAATGTTTTGCGACAAACGTTCCACGTTGAGTTATTGTTATTGAAGTTGAATATTTACAGCATAACAAAAATGTTGAATTATTGGAAATAAACGACTGCCTATTTGTAAAATATTCCAAGAGTAGTTTTCGTTATAAAATGATCCTAATTACTAGATAAATAAATAAGAGTAGTTTGAGACACAATTTTTATGATTTTCTATTTATAATAAACAATCAAGAGCAGGTCCGGACTGACCTTTTTGTATTCTACTTACCTAAAATTCCAACTACGAGTATGTATTTATTTGTAATTTTACTACCAAAGTTTATTCTTATTTCGTAAAATTTTCATTCAATAAAATAATTGCAAATTCAGTAGGAAGTACGGTCGAAATAACATCACGCCTTTCCTCGCTAGTGTTTATATCTACGCAAGGAAATGTGCCTATTGCGTAAACTCAAATACTTTTTGCTTACGATTCTCAATTCGCTGTATTTTTTGAACCGATTTTGATGATTTTTTTTTTTATTTGAAAGCTGGTGATCCCGTGTGGTCACATTTTAATTTCATTAGGATCGGACCTTGGGTTTACACCAGGTAACTCTTCAAAATCGTATAGGAATTGTATAGAAATTGAGCTATTGGAAGATTTATGACAATCCAAGACTAGATAAGTAAGTGCGTTAAAAACAGAAAACCAAAAGGCGATTTCTAAGTTTCTAAGTTAAAACGACTTTTGAACTGGCGTGTTTACGTGAATCGACCGGCTGGGTAGTTAAGTTACCTCAGTCTCTTTCAAAATCATTAGACGTTCTTCTCTTTCAAAACACGTAAAGCTCTTTCTTTCCTCTCTTTCATAGCCTCTATGACATTGGGCGGGTCACGAATAGGCATGCTTCGTGACTGCCGAGGATCAACTAATTCTGGAAGGAGGCAATGGTAATAAAATCTAACTAATTTCATCTCCATTTTCTCCTTCCAAAATTTGTCGTCCTTTTCTATAATATAAACTTTCATAGGTACAGTAGCACCAAACCAGATGCCAAGCATGCAAACGTTTCTTTTAGTTATATGTAGCTGTCCCTGAATTTGGAAATACCAGTAATGATTTTTATTTATGACATAACCCTTGGAAGCCTTGTCCTTAACCCAAAAGGTATGTTTGGCCATTGCTTCATCAAGAGTCATACCAGCTAAAGAATGTGGGCACTTAATTTCAATTAAACCGTTTGCATAAATGCCATCTGGTGTAGTACCAAGAAATTCATATTGATCGTCGACGAACAAACCGCAACCTTGTATACTAATATTCTCTTGAATTTCTAACTGTCTAATTGCAGTTTCTTCGTTTTCGATACCGTATCGTACAGCAGGCAAACTGGAGATATTACTACCATAAACGATTTTACAAACAAGAGCAGCACAACTTGTGCTCTCTCGTTTTTTACAAACTTCCCCGAACGATGATGAGGTTAGTAATTTTCTCCTTGTACTCATCCACTCAGCACTACTTCTTTGCAAATGGGTCGACCTTTCAAGCTCCTCTCTTTCAGCACAAGACAACTTTAAATCAACTAAAAAAGATGACTTGGCTTTCTCATATAATTCTGGACTCAGATCAGGTTTTTCGCAGTTTGGTCCATAGTGAGCGTCTTTCGATACAGCGCTGTGGCTTTTTTTTAATCTTAATTTAGGTTTAGCAATTAAACGGTTTCTACGATTACTATTTTCCACTTTCGCGATCAAAGGATTAGGACTAGATTTAAATATGACTTCATGAGTTTTACTATGAATCGATCCCGTATTAAAAGACACAACAGCAGCTGCGCATCGGCCCGCATAAGAACCACGGGAAGAATAATTTACACGCTTACCCCCAACTAATTTGGCAATTACTCCGTTAAAACTTTCAACTATATTACTTGTGCAATTATGAATTAAACTTCTAGAATGATATGACAGTCTTTTACTTAAAATTTCTACCGCGTCCATTAATCCTCATCCAACAATTGCTGGAAGTAACCCAACAGGTTCTATTCGACGAGTGTCAGGTCTACAAAAATACTCCTTGCAATGTTGGTGATTACCAAATACGTGTTGTGGACCATTTAGAATATCTTCACTAAGATTTTTTATTTTTTCTTCGAGTGACTGATTTTGATCCCCCCAATATTTAATCGCGCATTTTACACCCGTTCTTAAACGCAAATACCTTTCTTTTAGGAATTTCCGCAACTCGCAAGGATACTTAGTGTCTTTCGACAATTTCTCCAAGCTATTGCAGTAGTTTCGTAAAAGATGATTTTTGCATTCAATTTTCTCTACTATTAAATTATCGTACGGACGCGAATCTAATATTTTTTTATAAGTACTGGAATCGCCGTCTGCTACAAATTTATTATAAATTACACCGTGATCAACAAAGGAACGTTTAAACCCCTCAACTATTATGGTCGATTCCATCCCGGTAGATGATCCTGAATAATTCTTGAAACAATGGTGTTCCGGGGGCTGACTGTTGTTCTTTGCGGCTCGTGCACAGACTACGCAGTATTTATTTTTAACTCCAAAAAATAATACTTTATTAGTTTTAATGCCAATTATCGCAGCTGCGCCGGATAAGGCGGAAAAATTCTTACCATAAGATCTCTTGCTCCAACAACCGTCAACAGCAACAGATATTAATGGTGTACCATTTTTATCAACACTACCTATAGACACTGCGTACTCCGCTTCTTCCTTGACAGCTTCTGCCATGGAATGTGCTGCTGTCTTTTCCCACCAATCGCAAACCGTATTATTAATTTCATTGTACAATGAAGGTGACATGATTAGTAGGGCTACTGCGGCACTTAATGTTTTTAACTGAGAGTAGCTCCCACCAGATGATATGATACCAGACACAATTTGATGATTCACTTCCATGCTATCTTCTTTCTTTTCAACCAAACACACAGTAAATTTCATATTACACATACTACATTTTATGATGAGTTTTGAGTCCAGACCAACTTTTACTTCACCTATTATACTGAGGTAACTTAACTTACAATCCATTGGACCGTGGTCCCCTATGGCCTGAAGAGCTTTAAAAAAAAAAGAAATATCCACTACTCTACGCCCAACTTCCACTTCATCCACCTTTCCCTCTTGACGGTTGTCAATAACTAGTTCCTGTAAAGAAAGATAATGGCTTGATTTTTATTATAAAAAATAATTCAAAAGGTATGGGCCAAATTTCTTCAAACATAGCTAAGAACTCCCTTAGAATACATCTTTGAAACACAGAACACTAGATCAAAATCTTAAACGTTTTTATCAGTCTTCGTCAATTATGAAAGTGAATAAATAAACATAATAAAAACTGGTTGCTTGTAAAGTCGGTTTAGGACGATAATTTTATCGGATAACGTCATAATATTATTCTCCATCGCTTGTACTGCGCTCTCGCTTGACCCTAGCGTGACATAATGTGACACTTTTTTGTGCGTGTTGCCGGTGTTCATCGATTTATAAGACGTTATCACGTCATAAATTTAATAAATCCGACTATATGCATAAAAACTCAAAAGGTAAAAAGAAAACAAGTCTACGGTCTTGAATTATGTTACATAAAAATAAATAAGAACACTATTGTAATAAATCGAATTCAACAGTTGAGACCCATTGAAATCCTCACAGGCTCGAAGATATTCCTGACTAGCTAAATATTTCTTTAGAAATAGGCCCCGACTGCTAAATACGCTATATTACAATGGTGTTGTTATTTATTTTTATTACACATTTTCATTTTTTAATCTGTCGGGTTTTAACATTTTTATTGTTTATTTATATTCATAACTGACGAAGACAAATATAAAAGTGCAAAAGAATTCATACAATATTATGTTCGTGATGAACAGAAATTATAAATTTCCTTTACGCTATACGTATTGGTTTTTTATGGCGTCACTTATTCTATGTCACTCGGGCTTAGAAGACAATTCTAATGATACTAAAAACCATTAAAATCGGTTCAATAATTTTGAACTTATCGTGCCACAAAGATATATTACTTAGTATACATACATACATACGTACACCAGTCGCGTAAAAGATAATATTTTACAAAAAAAATTCTTGATTTTGGTAAAATACGAGATTTGAACGTGAATTTTCTTTTGAGAAAGTAATTGAGAAGTATGTGTTTGTCTCACAATGAAAATAATAAATATTGCAAAAAAAAAACTGTAGGTACTGAGATTTTGTCTTCGCCCATCACTAGCTAGTTTGTTTATTTATGTAACAAGTCTACAAGAATTACGTATAACAACTTACCTCTATACAGCGCGTAGCAGTGTTGCTCGGAGTCTCGGCCTGAAGGTTTTCTTCATTTTCAGTACTGGAAATATTATTCATCAATATCCACTTTTTATTTATTTTGTAATTTTTGTACAACCCTACGCCAGGCACGGCGCGCGCGCGCCCGTGCAATTTCTGATAGGAAACATACCTACTTCCACTTCCACATATTTAGACATGATGAACATGAAAACTAATAATACTGTAACTAATAATAGTGTAAGCAAACTCATTGCTTTGAAATACATAAATATATGAAAACTAATACTATATTATGTAATAAAATTTATTATTATGAAAATTGTTCCTATAGAAATTGACTTTATTACTTATATAGATATTGAAATTACGTAATTATTACCTACTGGACATTGTAATTTTTCTTCTTAGACTGACATACCTAATTGTGTACCTATCTAATTACATGTCAAATCAATATTTACATGCTGTTGTAGGTATATGTCTGAATCAGGCGATCTAAATCATTGTACCTATTTGCTTTGTAATGTACCTACCCTGTTCAAAATGCAAATAGATTATATTATTATTACTACTAAGACATGATAAGCATACACACAAATAAAAGTAATAAAACTAGGATTTTTACTTGACACTAACACAAATCTAGTAAATTTTTTCTAGGTATTTAGGACAAGACGTAGTCAAGTAGGCAGGTAAATAAATAAGTAGGGAGGAACTTACATTTTATTCCGAGATCTTTTGGCTTTCACGTTTTTATAATGCGTACTAAATTTTCTTTTCGCTGGCATGGCACTCAGCAAATTATCCTGCGAAAAGAGACCCTCGATTACCAATTACGTTTATGATACCTATTGCCTTTATCATGTTGAAAAATCTATGTATGTCGTGCAGAGAACTATATACCCCGCCAGTTCATATCTCGAGAAAATAAGGTGGGCAGGGCTTTGATTGTTTCAAGCCTGAATTGATACCTACTTTACAAGGTTCATAAAATGACCTACGCAACAAAGTAAATAATTTTGTATTTCTTACGATTTATATCTAGTTCCATCATGGTTTTCTTTCAGACTTTCATTATATCGGTACTTTCTATTTACTGAAAGTAAATTAGTTATAAAAATATTGTACTTACAGTTTTTCACAAAAAACACAAATTCACAACACGTAATTTTGCTGTAGCATCCGACACGCGTGGAGTCACTTTGAAATTCTATGGCGCACTGGCGATTAGTTGCGACGATCGTTCTATCGGGACGCGTTTGAATTTGCATACATTTTTCTATGGAGAATTTACGTAAAACATATCTAGATTTTAGGGCTTTAAAAGGGGAAGTCTTTGTTTGTAAAGGTACAAAAAAAAGTACATGGTTATATTTATTGGCTTTTTCAGTGTTCAAAAAGTGTTTCTTTTTATCAATTTGTGTTGATTTATTGGGTTAAATCTGAAAAATACGAAGGCAGGTTTTCGAATTTTTTCTCAATTTTGTGCGTTTGTTGACGTTTATTATATAACAACTACAGGGTTTTAAGAGTTAAAATTAGCACTAACATCATTTTTGGTCTTTCATTTTAATATATACAAATTATCGTTGTTATTAATCATATGTAAATAGGTTAAATATGAAAAATCGTAACACTCTTTTCGGTGATTTTCACGATCTGGGCCCTTAAGGTAAGAGACTACGACTACGACGAGAGAGATTACGTGGGAGCAAACAATTACTGGCAAAGGTTTGTAATGCACCTCTGACTACTCCTTCGGGATATAGGCATGTATGTATGTCATTCAGAATGTTATGTAAATTTTGAATTGACTCATGTTTAGGGATGTAACCAGGGATTTTATTGGAGTATTTTTCATAGACATAAGGGCGTTCATTAGAACCATATTTCGCTAGTAACTGTTGGACCTACGTCATAGTGATCGAACCTATTATCGGGCGTTAATTTAAACAACACAGACAAAACTAACGTGTTTATCCCGTCCCGTCCCATCCTGCCTAGACGTGTTAATTACGCCTACGTTTCGCCAATTGATGATGATGACTGCTTCGGTGGCGTGGTCGGTAGTACATCGGCTTTCGACTCCGGAGTCTCGCGTTCGATTGCTGGATCGAATCCAATATTTGTGTGATCCACAAATGTTTGTTTCGGAGTTTGAGTGTTTTCTATGTATGTTATGTATGTATTTGGAAATATATAAGTATGTTTATCAGTTATCTAGATCCCATAGCACACGCTTGTATTAGCTTAATTTGGGCAAGATGACGTCGTGTGAGAATGTCCAAAAATATTTGTTTAATTTGGTTACCCCCACGTTGTTAAACAGCGAGCTTACCGCTGGTTTCAAGGATTATATTATTTGCCCGAACCTCGTCCGTTTGTTAGCAGGTGACTATAACTTGGAACCTGGAGAAGTTGGTAAACACATTCAGCATTTTTTAAATGACTAAAAAACTAAACTATTTGATGTATATAAGTTAAAATAACTACTACATTCAGTTGGATAATTTACCTGGAATATTCAAGAGTTGAATATGCGTAACACGTATACGTGGTAAGAGTACTCATACCATAGGCACGTATTACGTGTTCTACCAACCGTAAAATACAACTATGACCTGAATAAGTCAAATAGGTATTGGATTAAATATTTCAAAGAGAAATATTCAGTTTAAAACGGCTGTTTTAACTTTAAACATTATTAAAATCGTGTAGACAGTATTGTTTAAACCAAATTACATCATACATACCCGTACTTTCTATTGAACATTGCGTTTGAAACCGTGTAGCTAGCAAAAATCTTTGTTTCAAACAGCAGTTCTCACGTTCGGTTGGACCCTATTAACATACGCAAATTAGAGAGAGAGGCGAACTAGGCATTGTCAAGAATAGGTACTCAAAGTGTTTAATAATGGGATTAGGCGAAATGTGGACGTATAAATGCCTCTGTCAACCCCTTCAGGGATATAGACGTGATTTTGTATTAGTGGTCTCTGAAAAATATTCTTAATTATAAGTTTATATGAAATACATTTCAAGTTTCGCTTCATTTCATGTCGTTTCAAGTCTCATTTCATTTTAATTCATTACAATCGAAATTATTTAGAGTCTTTTGGATTGTAGTGGACCCTTAATACATACACTAGCTTCATAAAACGCGAATATAACTAAACAGAAAACATACTTTAATGTTGAACTTTATACTAGATTCCAAGACTAGAAGATATTATAAACTATTGGAGATTTGAGGCTTAAAAAAAGTGGTTATTACGTAATGCCCATTCTATCAGGAACCTTACCCATTCTTAATAATAGAGAGTTATATTGACGACCAAGGAAATCACAGTATAATTATTTTAATTAAAAATCTCAGACGGAAATTAACAAGCATACTTAATAATTTAATATTTAATTTTCAACCTGTGAAGTAAATTAGGCCATTAGAGGGAAATGTTTCATGCTGTTACTTAATTTGTTTAAACATTAATTATTCCTTTTAAAGTTCATATTACTACAATACTAATTCGGTTTTACAGGTCAAATGGATTTGGTTCGTCCCGCATTATAGAGGGCGACTCAATTGCCGTGTCGGGACACTTTGGGTATTTTGACAGAACGCACTGCGCGGTGCACTTACGTTGAGGATAACTTAGGCCCCGGAGGCTTGGGCATTGAGACCATGTTCGAGCGATGTTCTCCAGCGGGAGTATGTGCACGTACAACGTAGCCGGGTCCTTCTGTGAGGAGTTATGCTCGCGAAGGAGCCGGTCGAGAGATAGAGAAGGAGCGTACCCTCTCCACTGAGTTTTGGGTGCAAAGGGGCTCTACCAACATCATTAGGGCCCCAGCGACCTCACCAGCTAGTGGCGCACCTGCTGATGAACGGACGAGGCTCGCTAATTTAAGGTACCTATGGAGTGGCTTCGGCCCCTACGTGGGTACCAGGTGGTACAACAGTGTTGGTCCGGGGGGGGTACCACCGTGCAGCTGTGCTAAAGCCCCCCTAGTAACCTAGCCCAGGCTGGGTTGCGTTAGGGGTTCAGCAACTGCACCGCCGGGCCCGGGGCGATGTATGGTGCAGCAGGCATGGGACCATATCCCTCCACCAACCCATGGTCATACAGGTATGTACGTACGTACTGACCGAATCGCGGGAGAGCACCCGTTGCGGTCTGCTTTAGAGCCTTCTCCGCGGGTGCATTTCTTGACTCCCTACATTTCTTGTTTCCGTCCCCAGCCGACTGTCCCCCTACGGGGCTGGCTTTCTACTAGTAGTGGCCACTCCTTCTGGAGTTGACGTACAGTTATGGTACTGGGCGTCAAATCGACGTTCGACATACCCATGGGTCCACTAAAAGTAGGTGGCTGGTCCGGAGCGTTGTGCAGTAAGAGGTTACTGGAGAACAAGAAGCCTTCCATAAGCTCCCTCTTACGCTCAATCTCAATGCCTCTCCCGATGTATTGTCGTCTATCACAAAACTGACTGCGTGCTGGGGACTGCAGCCACACGCACTGTAGGTGCAGTGTCCCCTGCCCCCAATCGTGCCGTACGCAGTTGTGCCTCTGCCGTGGCTGCACGCGATTCTGCATCCGCAAGTCTCGCCATGAGTGACGTGACCACAGACCCTACCCTACTGACGTATTGGCCGATGGACGCAATCTCGTCCCTTATTTAATTTTGACGTCTTGGACCGAACTGCCTCCATTATGCGTTGGTGGCCTCCGCTGATATTTCGGTCAGGTGAGCATATCCCGATTCTGATTCTGCCCCCGTGGGTCGCCCCTTGGGTGATTCCTCCTCTAATTCCAACGGTCGGACCAATGTCTGCGCGTATGTCGGTGTAGTGGCCCCCTCACGCGCGGGTTCTATAACCCGAGCTGGTGTCCAAACAGGGGTCGCATACGTGCTCGCACTACTGACTCCCACTGCACCCAGGCCTGTTTTGAACAATTTATACCTAAGAAGATCTTGGGCCTCCTATGGGGACCCTAATGACCGCTTTCCAGCCACGTTCATGTTTTGAATCGGGGTCAGTTGTTCGGGGGCGGGGGGCCAATTCGAATTGAGACGGCGGAGTTGGGTTAATGGTCATACGTGGGCTGAAACCCGCCTGGTAGCCCAATTCCTCCAACTGCATAAGCTTTCGTTCCCTGGCCGCCATCTCCTCCTCCAGTACCCGGCAGAGCTCATCCGGATCACTCATGGTGCCGGGGACCGTTACACAGTAGCGGCCCCAGCAGCGATAATATGTTACACACACAAAAAGCAAAAAGACCCTTGAGCCAGGCCACGCAGAGCGGTGACACCGAGACCTGCGGCTGCAGCTGTCAGTAGCAGACGCCAACGCCAGCGACAACGCCACGTCCCCTAGCACAAGGTAATTGGTACAAAACAGGAATAAAAGTTAGTGTCCAACAGCGCCAACTGGCAACACCGACACCGGACGTGTACACCGACTACTGGCAGTGCGCACGTCAGTGCCAAATGCCACGCGCCGCGCCACAGAACTAGCAACTGGTACGACACCAGTTACACAGTGACAAATTGCGGGTGTTCAAAAGAGCCCCAGGCCGCGCCAACAAATGACAGTGAGAGTCGAAATGACAGCTGTCAGTGTCAACGCCAACGCCAGATGTCAAGCGACACGCACCTAACCTCCAAAGCCACACGCCTAACCTCAAAAGCACGAGGTGGCTAAAACGACCTTAATTATATTTTAGATTAACCAGGTCGATAACCCAATCAATCGCCACGATACACCAACTAGTCCACCGCGTGCTCACACACCACACAATTGTTACAAGAAATTGAAAATAAAAAGAAACACGAAACAATCACACACAATATATAACTACACAACGTATAATTTTATAAAGTAGGAAAATCTCGGAAAACTCTTCGCGAAACTTGACAACGAATTAAATAAAATTTAAATGTCGTCGGAGCGCACTGAGACACGTCTGCACGCTATCGCAGTCGGACGCACCGCTCAGGCATGGGACCAGTGGGGGCGAAACGGAGAGAGAGAGTGTGGGTGGTGTGGGTCGATTCGCCGGCCAGGGAATCATTTAGCAACGGCGTTGCCGCGGCCGCCCGCAACACAGTCATGGGGCCCGCCTGGGACCAACCACCCCAGGAGGCTGCCCCACATGTTGCGCATAATCCTGATGTGGGATCGCCGCTCCGGGTGGTAACTGGTGTGGGGTAACGGCGGCTTGCATCAGGGGGGTTTAAAGCCGGGGTGTGCGTGTTCGTTAGGGCGGATGTTTGCTGCCGCCGGTTACGCTGTATATATTACATCCCTTTCACTGATGTCGCCAGTATCCGCAGAGCCCGTCCTGGTTCGGGCGAAATTGTGCCTTATCTGTTCGACAAAAACAGTCAGCATATCGCGCCTGGATCAGGGCCCGTGCTGTGTGCGACCCAAATGTGGGCCACCTCAAAGCAGCGTACAACCGGGCGACAAAATCCAGCAAGAGGGCCTTTAAGAGAGCGGATGCCCAGTGCGTCGCGCGGCTTGGTCTGGAGCTCACTTCCCATCCCACGGGCAGCCGTGGATACTGGCAACTGGCCAAGGCCGTGCAATCTAACTTTTGTAAGCCCTCGCTGCCACCGCTGCGTTACCCAGATGGAACCGCTCACAAAGCCCAAGAGAAAGCGGATATTCTCGCAGAC